>VXCM01001671.1:0-54287 GCA_014773175.1 Lucifuga dentata
ATTGTTCCATCAATTTATTTGTTTAGCAAATTACTTGTTTTTCTGGGTATTGTCATAGTATTCCTGAGATTTTCTGAAAATAATCCATGTACCGGTAAATGTATTTATTTCAGCAGCTGATTACCATAACTGACCAGTCACAACAACGCTTACTGGCCACTGCCAGCGTGTGCTGGATAAGATGTTTAGTCAGGAAATATCTCATTCTAAGGTATGATTTAAACTATTTTCCATGGGTAGAGGTAATGGGTAGTATTTCCACCCCTGGAAATTTCGTTCTCTGGGATCAAACTTGAATTTCTAATGTATAAGCCAACTCCCCGATTTGCTCTGTGAAATTTGTTAATATACTCGAGTATATATGGTAATCCACTAATCTAAATATTGTTAAAAAAAATTTATTGACAATAATTTAAGTTATTTATCAAGTTAAAAATGCCTGCCACTTGCCATTTCCTGTTTCCACTATGTTAGAATTTGCTGTTTTAATCGTTTCATATTGAAAGTTTAATAATAACTTTGATTTTTTTTTTTGTTTTACACTTATTTCAACATAATAATAATAATGAACATAAAGAAATGACACTGACCTCTAGGGTACTTGTGATAGACATTTAAAAGTATTTTCTGATATTTTAAAGACTAAAATTATTAAAAAGAATTTGAGTTATTGTTTCAATAACTCAAAATTACTGACCAATTATAAATACTGAAAATAATTATTAGTTTCATTCCTAAACTAAACACAATTGCTGTCATTGTTGTTGCTTTTTTGGACAAAGACTTTCTAGATATGAAACTCGAGTTATTATATGATTGCACTATAATTTACTCTATCACAATAAATATATAACCGCTATTTTGATTTTTTTAAATTACCGTATATACACCGTAATGTAAGATTTTATCGCCTATATTATACTAAACAAAGAGCAACTAAAATAGCCGTTACCTCCAGTTGACACATCCTACAATTAACATGCTGCTGATACTGATCAGATACTGCTGATACAACCTAGTTAACGGTTATCTGTGTGAATTAAGAATAAATCATGTTTTATTTCTTTGGAAATGCTCTTACAGTGACATTATCTAATGGCATCTTTTGTGTTTTGTTCCTGTTTCAGTGCCAGTTTTCTATTAGCTAATGCTAAGCTAGACTGAAGTGGTTATTTGTGTCAACGACATACAGGTAACGCACTACATTTTTAGTGCTATGACCGGGGAAGAAATAGCTTTTTGTTCATTTTGGCTCCCCATAATGTTAACGGAATTATTCAGAAAGGTGTCGGAGAGTTAAAGTCATAACGCAGCTGTGTAAAAAAAAAAAAAAAAAAAAAAGCGCTTAAGGATTATAATTATAGCTTTTAAAGCATTAAGCTAACTGGTGAACTTGCTAACAGCTAACCGCTAGCCGCTGCATCTGTCAGCGATGCAATGGAGGACTTACACAAAGAACCGCATCACATCCACACATTTCAACGCAGAGCGGGACGTTTCGACCCGAATACAAACACCTCTTCGTGAGTAAGCTCACACAGGACCGCAGCACACAGACCCGCGGCGGTAAAAGAGAGTTTTGGGTGTGTAAATGAGAGAAAAACTCACCCTCCCAGCGATATCAGACTGCTCTGAGTTCACACGCACACGGCGGAAGGAGATCCTGGCTGGATGCGGCGCTTCCTCCTCCTGCAGCAGCCCCGCATTTATGCTACGACTCCGCCTCCGCAAAAAACCCGAAACACAGCACTGTCTACACCATCTATCTCCACAAAGAAAAGACAAATCAATTAATACATGTATTTATTGATTTATTTATTTTGGAGGACGTGAAGGCCTCAGCTTCCTACAGCAGTTTATTCTTTTTATACTTTATGAATGACTTCAGTTCATAACATCTGTGGTCGTAAGTAATGATTATTTTCATTGTCAATTCATCTATCGATTTTTTTTTTAGATTAAATCAATAATGTTTACAGTATAAAACGTCAAAACATTTGGAAACAGCGGATCACAAGTTCCCAGAACCCAAAGTCACGTCTTCAAACTGTCAGAACATTAAAAAAAATAAAAATCCAGTGATATTAAACAAAGAAAGCTTTAAATCACATTTGAGAGGGTAGAAAGGCAGAACCAGCATATAATAATAATAATAATAATAATCATCATCATCATCATCATCATCATCATTTTATTTATATAGACTTTATTTATATAGCACTTTTCAAAAACACCAGTTACAAAATGCTTTACAAAGAAAACATTTTCAAATGATTGAAATGATTAATCAGTTACTCAACATATTGTGGATTACAGTAATATCAATCTATTTGTCAATCTATCAATTCATCAAATANAGTTACTCAACATATTGTGGATTACAGTAATATCAATCTATTTGTCAATCTATCAATTCATCAAATATACAGTATAATCTATCAGTTAATCAAATAATTGTTACAGCATTAGTAACATGTCAATCTTACCTTGTGGTAAAACCTGCCGCAAGGTAAAACCTCTTCTGTTTGGGAACAAAATGTTTGTGTATCAAATTATGTGTCACAAATTAATAATAATAATAATAATAATNTGTTTGGGAACAAAATGTTTGTGTATCAAATTATGTGTCACAAATTAATAATAATAATAATAATAACAATTTTGGATATATTTCTTTGACAAGTTGGGTTCTGATAAATTTGTTTAAAATTTGCCAAGTATGTATGTAAATAATGATTGTTGTATGTAAATAAGGTTTTGTAAGGGCTCACAGCAGTTGTGCATTAGACTGAGATGTGGTTAAAAAAAAGAAGTTCAGTTTCATTATCACTGTAACAATGCTTCCTGTTAGAAATTTGTTTTCCAGTTAATTTATTATTGACAAGTGTTGTTCTGTTGGGACATAAACAAATATACACTTCATGCCACGTGAAAGGCTGAGAGCAAGAGACTTTTGAGTTACAGGATAAATGCTGACAATCTCAGTGTGTGTGTGTGTGTGTGTGTGTGTGTGTGTGTGTGAGAGAGAGAGGGAGACATCAATGAGAGAATCCAGTTCAATGACCAGCATGAGGAAGTGAAATCTGGTTGTAAGACCATAAGCAACAGTGAAAGTAAATGAATCAGGTGTATCATCATGTGATTTTCTTTGGTAATTTTACATATGAGTTTCATGGTGATGATACCGCTTTCTCTTCTTGTCTGTCAGTCTTTTTCCCCCTCCTGCCTGTCTATCTTTCCACTGTGTTGGTACTTCCCCCTGGCTTTCCTTCACTTTGAAAAAGAAACTAACATTATATTTCAGAGAAAAGCATTTAATTAAATATCACTCTCACATAAAGACTCTAATGATAACATTTACATTTCATGTCTTTATACACTCAAAAAATAATAATTTTGTGCAGCTGTGTCCATCAAACTTTAAACCTTAAATAAAATGCTGCAGAATAAAAATTATGATAAATTTTGTTACACTTTTAGAATTGCCAGCGTAACATAGAACAATATACAGCAGGACTTGAAACTAACTGACAACAGCCCTTGGGGAATTCAAGTCAGTATTAAAAAAACAGGAAATTGGCACCATTGGTCAGTGCATTTGTTTTTAGATATGTCAGGATGAACACTCAAGATAACTGTATTTTTTGGAGAAACTCCTTTCTTTGAGTGCTGTCTGTTACTGAATGTACGGTTTGACTGTACTGTATTGTTGTTGTGAAACTTGTAATTGTGTGGGATTTATTGTGGGTGTTATGTTGTATTTATTGTGGTTTGCTATTGTTTTTTCATGCTGCCATCTCTGCCAGGTCTCTCTTGGAAAAGAAATTTTATCTCAATGAGATCTACCTGGTACTATAAAACTCAAATAAAATAAAACTAAAACATATTAATAGCTGTGTTGACACCAGTAGTAATCATTTCAACTCTTACTTAGTATGACTAGTTTAAATTCT
Source organism: Lucifuga dentata (assembly GCA_014773175.1). NCBI lineage: Eukaryota > Metazoa > Chordata > Actinopteri > Ophidiiformes > Bythitidae > Lucifuga > Lucifuga dentata. Next base: position 3,954 of record VXCM01001671.1, read on the forward strand.
GATTTCATTCATTTATTCATAAAAAGCCAAAGTTAAGTTGTGGTAACAGATCAAATTAATTAATTTTTGATTTCAAGTCCCACCCACTTTGGATTAACTAATCTATTACTTTGTAAATATATTTGATTTGTAAATCATAAAAAATTGTCAATTTTCCTACTTGATTCTATAAGATTTTAGAAAATAAAAGAATCAGCAAACTGTGCAAAAGTGACTTTAGACTCCAGAGGTTAATTAGACCAAAGTAAAAGTTGTCATGTTAACTGTCAAGTGGAGACCTATTCTGCTCTGGCAGAATAAAGTTCTCCTTAATCCTGACAAAATGTCTAATGGTCATCATAGTTACATGGAGAAAGGCTGTGTCAAATAATTAAAAGCATAGTTTCCATAACGATGTTTGTTTTGACGTCAGTGGCTATTTCCATCACAGCACTGGTACTTCTTCCTCTACACGTTAACCATGATGTGATCACACAGACAGAGGAAGTGGAAACCACACAACACCTTTACACCACAGCACAACTCAATGAGCACATGGGTTTTTGTTGGTCGGTGCGATGTGTGAGTGAAACTCATCAAATGATACCACACCTCACATGAACTAAATCTAAACAACCTTTCAAATGCTAACCGTAAAACTCATAGTGTATGAGCTCTTCAGTAGAGAGCACATGATTAAATGATTGGCATTCGTACCTTTTTATCAGAGCGAATAATAATCTAAAGAGTTCATGAATGTTCTCACCACTCAGGTGATGTTGTAGGGGAGATAAAATGGTGATGTGGATGAGGAGCTGATCTTTGGCCACTGATAAATTAACTGATCAATAACGCTATCAGGACAAAGATTTTGACAAACAACAATGGAAATCATATACACACATGTAGTCTCCAGTGGGGGGACAAAATCACAGAAAATGCTTTACAATCAAGTGCTGGAGAAATTAGACTATTGTTTTCAGATAACTGTAAAAATACAACATCGTTACATTAAAAAAAAAAAAAAAAAAAAGAATTTTTCCAGCGCTGTGGATAAAAAGAATCCTGATGATTCAGTTCAGTGCAGCTGTTTTCACTGGAGATGGAGACTTTTACATGGTACTGAGCTTTAGTGTATTTCATGTAGAACAACAAACCTAATGACTTCAATGGATTACTATAGCTCTTATTAAAACTGTATTATATTTACTTTATTATATTTATATTTTATTATTTAATTTCTATTTATAAAACATACTACTTCTACCTTTCAAAAAATAGTGTACATCAGTGGTTCTCAAACTGTTATACTTGGACCACTGGTGCTGCGCCAGATGACTCTGGAAATTTCTGCAGAGATTTAAAATAAATGAAGAGTATAGAATTTCTATTGTTATATTAATACTTTTAAAGTGTAATTATTTTCTTTTTTTTTTTTATAATAGAAATAGCCCAAGTCATGCCTTGTGTACACTATATACTTCTGTTCCATGTGGGCGTCACGTGTCGTTGGTGAAGTGGTACTTAGATGCTTCGGTTTGCTCAGAGGTGCTTCAAAAAGTTTGAGAACCACTCAGACTTAGCGTATTAGGAACGCTAGCTAGCCTTGTTAAAGACTTGATGCTGTGCAGCACCCCCTGCTGTGCAGTCAGTGTAACTGTCATTTCAAATACACACGATCAGCACATCAACCCATGTGTGTTGTTTGTGTTTCTTTTGGAAAACTTTAAGGTCATGTTTAATTTAATTAATTTAATTTAAATGTTTAGAAGTAAACTTTGTCTAAAATCTTTAAAACACCCGTACACCCTGCAAAGTGTGCACGGGTGAGCACGCACACACACGCACGCACACACACACACACACACACACACACACACACACTGCACTCAGTCCAGCTAATAATCAACATGTTTTAGGCTATTTACATCTTCCCATCCACAGAAATGTGGAAATGCAAATTTCAGCCAATGGGAATTGGATGTAGGTCAAACTCAGTGCTGAGAGGCTGCAGACAACGCAGACTGTTAGCAGCAAAAATGCTGCATTTACTCAAGTCTTGCTATTAAACTGCATTTGGTTATAAAGAGAGCAGTGTGTGTGTTTTATATAATGTTCATAAGTCTGCCAGAACTGAATACATTGATGGGATAATACGTATGTGAAGTACTGGTATGGTGAGAAAAGAGGCCAAAAACAATCATACAAAGCATGCAAAAAGCAAAAAAGCATTACTTCAAATTATCTATTTTTATTACAAGAACTTTACTTGGGAAGTTGAAAGTAATCTGAAATAAAAGAAATTCCATGGCTCCACTGAAAAGGTATTCCTTTGGCAAACCATGACACACAATGGCAGAGACTCAGAAGAGTAACTACAATAAACACATCCTTTATGTTCTCTTACTATATGTCTGCTGTATATAATTTACAAGACCATCACTAGTCTATAGGTCTGTGTGATAGAGTAGATACATGTTATCAATTTAACCATTACTCTAACACAACAATAATAAATTTTAGTCATCAAACTAACAATAACAAATCTTACAAATTTGATGAACAACTGTGTTCACGTGAAAACCCAGTAACTCTGGTCTCAAACCTACAGTTACAACACACGACATATCGTCACAGGTGAACTAAGGTTACGTGCTACTGTGTGTGTGTGTGTGTGTGTGTGCATGTGAGTAGATGCGTGCATGGGTGTGGTATGAACACACTCCTGGTCTTAGTGCAGAGATATTTGGTGTTTGCAGTCACATAACGCTGGTGCCATCTTCTCTCTGGATCAAAACAAGCTCTAAGCCCAAATCTGCGTGAGAGAGGAAGAGAAAGGTGACAAGGGTAAAACCAACAATACGCTAACAAGTTTCAGCATGAAAGTATGTCTCAGGAATTTCAATAAAAGCCATAAGAACAAAAGTCTCAACTTAGTCTCAACTTACAGAACCTTGCACATGTAAATTAAGAAAAGCCTTTTTACAAAGGAGAGTAGAAGGGCATTCATTAGAGTTCAAACCTCCACAAAGCTGAAAGACAATAGTGTCTTATTCTAAAAATACATTAGCATAATTCTGATAAATATATTATTTGAATGTATCTGTGCCTTTTTTTCATTGAGACTATTGTATTACATTTGAAGAAAGTGACAAGAATAAAAAAAAAAAAAGCTCTACCTCCCAACCCAATATGTCCCTAATCTCTCTGCATCCAGATCTGCACCAACATTTTAAGGGTTTTTCCCAGTTCCATGCCCCATCCTTCCACCAAGTTCCACCAATTATAACTTTTTGAATCACCAATCTTGTTCAAAACTTGCTAAAAATCACAACAAATAAACCAATAAACAGACTGAGGTAAATACATTACTTCAGAGGTAATAATGCGACCAGATGGCTTGGTTTTTAATCATTCAAGTCATTCGAAAGTTTTATTCTCCAAATTAACCCAGCTGTTGTGATTTGATCTTTTTTTTTTTTTGCATAATTTGAAGCACAAAAAGAAAACTCATGCTGACCCGTAGGGTGTTGTCCCAGGATGCCGAGCAGAGCGCGGTGCCATCAGGAGACACTTTGACTTTACTGACACGGTTCTCGTGTCCAAACAGCGTGGAGACACAAGTCCCTTTCAGTACATCCCATATATTTATGGTGTAGTCATTATAACCGGCGAAAAGCAGGCGACCTGAGGTGAGGGAAGGTCAGACAGAGCAAACACAGAATAAAGGAGAGGAGGGAAAGGCAAAGGAAAGTCTGAAATTGTAGATTTCATCTCAGCATCTTCAGTAAACCTTGTACAAACTAAAAACAGTTGCCTTTTGGGAAACTATTATCTTTCCTTGTAGATTCAATGAGTAATTTATATTCTTCAAACACATTATTTGGATTGTACTCACGTAAAAGACAGCATCGCAAAAATACAGACATACAGTACATACAGAGCAAGCAAACATGGCTACAAACATCCCAAATATCACTTGTTCTGCCAAATTCATATTTCAGACAAATTTAGCATTTTCTGTTAAATCGAAATGATTTATCGGCCACATTTCATATAATAATGCCTGTCCAGCTGCTTTATGAATTCCTTACCACTCTGAGAGAAGTCCACGCTGGAGGCACCAAAGATGATGCTGTCCTTCTGGTAGACGGCCACCTCACGGTCGGCACGCAGATCAAACAGACGGCACTAAGCAACACCAACAAACATACAACAACATGTGAGCATCCACACGACAAAACGCGTCCTGCTGCCAGACGTACCCCATAAATCTGATACCAGTGCCACAATCTGGGAGCTTTCCCCCAAATGTGTTAGGGAAAAACAAAATATATATGCTGAGAGCCTTGGTATTGATAGCCCATAAAATGATAACCGTTAACTGGCTTAAACCGCATCCACCAACTCTGGAGCAATGGACAAGGAGACTGAAAGAAGTGAATTGTATGGAAAGAATTATTGCAAGTCTACAACTGAAAATCGATTCATACTTGGAAAGATGCAGCTCGGTTATATTATACTTGGCAAAATAAAGGGCTTATGCAAGGATTGTGTAAAGACAATTTCTGTGTTATAGCAAAATTATAATTTAAAGGAGTGAATGAAATTATTTAAATTTAGGCATATATATCTGTTAGGTTGTTAGTACACTCAAACTGAAGATGTAATTTATGAAGATTAAGGAACCCCTCAGCTTTGTGTGTGTGTGTGTGTGTGTGTGTGTGTGTGTGTGTGTGTGTGTGTGTGTTTTTCTTACTGGCTGTAAGTAAACATACTCAGATGTTGTGGAGTGCAACAAAAATGTTATAAAAATGTGGGACTTGCAATTGTTCAGATGTTCATCCAATAAAAGTTAAAAAAAAAAAAAAAANTAAAAAAAAAAAAAAAAGTCAGTGGCACCATCATTCAATTCAGATAAGACTGAAAAATAGCAACAAATCACATGACTGAAGTTTGAGTTCTTTGACCTCTGACAGCAAATAACGACAATGCAGCCATTCATCATCCATATCACACATAAATCAGTGCTGCTTTTTGGATGCAATCACTGTGAATATGGATTTTGAACTCCCACAAGATTCTTACTGACCAGCAGACACATCATCACAGACAGATAAGCAGCTGATATGAAGTGACTCACTGTGGCATCATCAGAGCCAGAAGCAAATGCATCTCCACTGGGGTAATACCTGAACACACAGGACAATACCATCATGACTGAAAGCAAAAACGCTCCAAACTGGCTCAACAGTTTGCTCCCCACTGCATTTAGTACAATAACTTTTCATATTTTCATTATTTAACTAGTTAATAATCAGATTAGAGGCCCAAAAAGGTAAAAGTTTAATTTTCTGTAAGAACACCTGATCTGCAGTGAGTTAATATATAGAAAAATGGCTCTGATGTCTTATGTGATGTTACACGTGTTCAGAAACATTTACTTTTATTATGATTTCTTAATATCATGGGTGAAACCATGTTTTTAGTCATTTAAATCTTTTAAGAGGAGAGACACATAGTGGATTTTGTTGGTATCAAAGAACTGGACTCACTTTACACAGTTGATGTCGGAGTCATGGCTCTCAAAAGACTGGATGTTCTGCCCAGAGCGCATGTCCCACACATTGGCCTTCTTATCACAGCCCTGATGACACACACACAAGCACGCATGCACACACAAACATTAAACAAATTATGTCAGTTTATAGTTTAATCTTCAGGAACTAAACGAAAGGTTAACAAGCCTCGCAAAACCAATGTACAAGCCTCTAAACCCACAGAGAATAATGCGATCCTTCCAAATAGACCTATAAAAACCACTAAAATTGGAGTTATGAGGTTTTCCCCTGACAAGAGCTTTAACAGCACTAAAACTATGGACATTCTCCGTCTCTCACCCCAGACACAAAAGTGTTCCCAGTCTCAGATGGGGCGAGGTCCAGGGACAAGACATCAGCNCCCCAGACACAAAAGTGTTCCCAGTCTCAGATGGGGCGAGGTCCAGGGACAAGACATCAGCTGTGTGACCGTGGAAACTCTGCAGCAGCTGCCCACTCTCCACGTCCCACAGCGCACACGTGCCATCACCGCTAGATGTCAGGATCTAACAGACACACACATACACAAGGACACACACATCCACAAAGATACACACAAACAAAGAAACAACAACAAAGTTAATTTCAAGCCGACTCACTGATTTGGGGTATTTTTAATATAATGTGGCTTGTGAGGCAAAAGGCAACGTTCAACAGATGACGTGATATTTTAGAACATTCACTCAAAGTCAACTTTAGTATCCCTGTCACTGGAAAATCCACTATAACCACACTTAGACACACTTTAGACATAAACAGAGACACTTTAGACACAGCTTAAAACACAATACTCTGATGTAGATATGATGGTGCTCTCTACTGGTGGACAGGAGGAAGTGCAGGTCACAGAGGGACATCAACAGGTAAATGCTGAATTCTGCTAGAAAATTCAGTATAAGTAAAACAAGTTCACAGAAAAAGGCTGAATCATGCTTAATGTGGCACGCTGGGGCTCATACAAAGAAAGAATATATCAAAAACTATGCTAAAAATATATATTCTGAACCATACTGGAGGAATTGTTATGTGATTCTGTTTATGCTGTCATTCACAAAGGCTGAATTTAGCAGACTGTGTGATTTGAAGGCTGATTGTCACGTATAAAGCATATATTTACTCATAAACACCTCTGAAATATAGAATACATTTAATAATTCACTTTGTAGTACCCTTTAAGGATAAAAATTCTAAACAAAATACAAACATCTAATTGCATAGAAATTATGTGTTCCCTTGTGCTCAGAAACATTTGAATGGGATAAACAACACGAGTGACTGTGGAAAACTGTAATAACATACAAAGAAGTAAAAGATTATTAAATAGCCGCAAGGACAGAGGAGTCTCTCATTTTTCTGAATTATTCCGTATAATATTAAGGGGGAAAACAAATTGCTGTAATTTAATTTTAAAGCCCAACATGTGATATTTTGACTTTAAAATGCTATAAATGTCTAAGAAAACAGAAGAGTTTTTGTTTTAATAAGTAAGAATTGTATCATGTCATATGGCTGTATTTAATTTCAAATCACATACACAAAGCAGACACACACTCACAAACTCCATCATGAGAAAATTCACACTTGCATTATGCACATATAAACACACACACACAAATGGAAAAATGTCGACAATTCCCTGATGAAACCAGATTCTGGTTCAGAGACACATACGGGTGTCACTGATCCCTGCTGTCTGCTGGATGACCTGAGGCACACACACACACACACACACACCACATCCTGCAGAAAGTGTGTGTGAGGAAGCTCCACTNACACACACACACACACACACACACACACACACACACACCACATCCTGCAGAAAGTGTGTGTGAGGAAGCTCCACTTTCAACATGAAGGCAATTATCGGTAAGTCACACTTTGTGTCGCACACTCATATGGCAAAGCCTCTGCATCAGTTCTTCTTCGCTGATTTTCTTGCGTGCTTGTTTTTTAAAGCCTCCTCCTCCTCCTCCTCCTCTTCCGTGTGTGTGTGTGTGTGTGTGTGTGTGTGTTTGTGTTCACGTGCCTGCTGGGGGTTTAATTGCAGAGCACTCTTGCATGTAAATGTCTTAGCTTACCCCCCCATGAGAAAGCCTCACTACCCACATTTGCTTTATAGCCATAGCAGAGCTATCAGTTAGCCACCCGCTGCAAAACTACACACCACAGCAACACAACAAGACAGTATGAATTCTTGGCGTTCTGACTCGGTGTTATGTTTGTGCTTTGGAATCAGTCTTCTGCTGCTCCTGAGTAAAATAAAGAGTAAACACAATTTCTGAACCCTCAGCAAGATCCAGATCTTTGTGCTTCAAGGCCTATTTTCACTGGATAAATACAGTTGTACGTGACATGTTCATGCACGCATGTATGTTTTGTGTCAGAGGCAAGGTGTGTTAGTGTGTGTGTGTTAAATGCTCTGCCCTCAGGTCAGTGTGCTCCGCTCTTTCCCTGATAAAGGCCACTCAGTGTCTATTAATACACCCAGAGTGGAGGACCATCATTCTCCCCTCACCTCCTCCCTGCCATCCATCTGCCCTCTCCTCTTCTTCCTCCTTTTCCTCATTCTGTTCCTGTGCCTTGCTGAAGGCCAGAGTGTAGTAAAACATTAAAGCTCAATATCTCAATCCCTCCCATTCATGTCCGCATTTTCTTTGCTTCTGTTTCTTCAGCCCATTAAAAAAAAAAAAAAAAAAAAAAGCTGACCCATAGTGCCATGCGAATAAACGTGGACTGTAGCTGGGATGCAGTTTCAATTGACCAGTAAACTGTCCCAGAATCTGAACAGGAGTATGGCATTGATCTCGGGGTATGATCCTTGCTTTGGGTGTGAGAAGTCCTCGGTTCAACTCCCTGACGAATTTATGAATAGAAACTTGTGCTACTGCTACATCTAACTATAAAGGCAGGAATCTCTGTCTGTGGCACCAACATCTCTAGAACCCGACACTGTATAAAGTTGATATTCAGCAGGTTTATTGCNCTGTCTGTGGCACCAACATCTCTAGAACCCGACACTGTATAAAGTTGATATTCAGCAGGTTTATTGCTCAGGACCCGCAGGGACATGCAGTGTCACGTGTGAAGTTGTTTGGATGAGCGGTTCTTGAATTGAGCTGTGCCAGTAAAAAGTAGNCAGTGTCACGTGTGAAGTTGTTTGGATGAGCGGTTCTTGAATTGAGCTGTGCCAGTAAAAAGTAGTTTGCATGGCAGGATATGCTCAGGTCCACGGCCTCTGCAAACAAAGCTAGCTCACGAGGATGTGCAGAAAAAAATTATGGCAGGCTGTGGCACACACCATAAAGTCCGGCCCGGTCCGAACTGGCATGTTTTGAATGGGCACTGCACTAGTTAATGTAAACAGCTACGATCCAACCATCACAGCTTGAAAACAGTTTGCTGTTCATCCAAAAGGCTTCTTCAGTTGTGACTGTAGCAGGAACAGGTAGCTGCATTTATTCCCAAAAAGCAGACATGGCCATCAATGTGACATTTTGCCTCATGGTTGAGTCCAGATACAGATCTGTGCTCAACCACGCCTGCATCAGACCTTTGGAAACGGATGGATTCAATCAAAGTTTGGAAAGTTTGTATTCTGAAACACAGAAGTAAAGCTGGACCTTATTTACCTGCATGTCAGAGTTGGTGAAGGTGCATCCTGATATGTAGTTGGTGTGCATGGCCACCAACTTCTTCTTAGCAGCCAGGTTCTCATTCTTATCCAGTGACAGTGGGATCACTGAGCACTTGTTATCCAGTCCACTTTTGGGTGACATGGAAAGGTCAAGAGTCAAATGACAGATCTCATACCCAAAACCTACATATCTATTTGAATAACTAAATGTGTGTGAAGCAAAACGTGACTGGAAAAGAGTAATTATGGTAATTATTTATTTTATTAATCCACTGCAATGTTACACTTGAGTCATGGTAAAAAAAAAAAAAAAAAAAAGCTCAAGAAAACAAATATGGTTTTCTTTAATACTAGTAATAAGTTTTAAAAAATTTTTTACATTTTACAATAAGATAGTGTGTTGTTCATTTCTGGTTATTGGAAATAATCTACATTCTCTGTACTCACCCACATGCCACAGCACAACCTGAAGGAGCATAAGCACATGCCATAACCCACGTACATGGCAGGTTCACCCCATGTTCCTGAAAAACACGCATACACACACACACACACACACACACACACACACAGAGAGAGAGAGAGAGAGAGAGAGAGAGAGAGAGAGAGAGAGTTAAAATTATTTATTTAAACTTTTTTCAATCAAATTTTGTATTCAGCACATTAATTTTCAGTCAGTCATTTAATATTGACTGTTAAATGTTGCATATTGTCTTTTACCACACAAACCTACTCACCTTATTCAGGGTAAATGCATCCCACACAATCACTTTTCCATCCTAGATTAGAGGCATAAATCAGGATTACACAATTAATAAATACAGATCATTTAAATTAACATTATCATTTAATGGTGTACATCAGCTATATGTTAAATCCAATAAGAAACTTTGTTGAACTTTAGAATTATCTTCTATTTAACCACAAAAACAGACATATTAAACACTACATCTGTCTTCATATATCAAACCTCTGTGTGTGTGTGTGTGTGTGTGTGTGTACCTGTGAAGAGCTGACTAGACGGCGTTTGTCTTTACACCAGTCCATACACAGCACCTTGTTCCCATGACCCTTCAGAAGACGTCTGGTCTTTATGGAGAGAGCACCCACGACTTCAATCTTCTCTGCCACCTGGTGCACTAAAGCAGTGGTGCGCACGTGCGCACACACACACACACACACACACACACACACTAATTTAAGTATGAAAGTGATGTATGAATATGCAGGGACTTTTTCTAACTTTTAACTTTTTCTACAACAAAGTGTTTAAGCAAAATAGGAAATCCAAACGTTTGAGTGATCAGGTCTTATTTTTTAAGGGAAAACATTACATCATAATGAGCTGAAGCAAACAACCATTTGCTGTAATCATAAATTTAATCTCTATGAAGGAATTGTGGCAACCAGCAGCACACTGAATTAAACCCACAAAGTCATGACTGTGATATGTTTTAAAACACATTTAGGGATGTGAGTGAAGTTGGCTCAGCCACATTCTTGAAATAATGAAAAAATAGTGTCATCTTTTAGTGCTANGAGTGAAGTTGGCTCAGCCACATTCTTGAAATAATGAAAAAATAGTGTCATCTTTTAGTGCTACATATGTGCTGAAAAAAAATATTATTTGTGCTGCCTCTGTTTTTACGATATTAACAATTATAATAAAGGTCATTCAAAGGTCAACCAGCTCAGCCACTTTGTCTGATTTGAACCAAGCCAGTGCCATTCTTTAGTGCTTCATTTGTGCTGATTTGTGCTGAAAAAATTGTCATTTGTGCTTTTACCACATATGACATATTAACAGTTTTCAACTGATGATGTCATCAGGTCCATTTGTTCACATTAAGTACAGTGTAATGGTTTTATTTCTTTTCTAAGAAACTTGTTATATGTGTTGTTTTATGTAGGAAGTCAGATGCAGCAAGGTAAGAATTATCAACCACAAACATTTTTTTGTAATAAACACAACATCTAAACAATAACGGAGCTTATGCTGTGTGCTGCTGTGTAGAATACCAGATGCCGACACACCACCACAAACACGACAGTCTCCAAAATAAGAATATTATTATTGTGCTTTTATCATCAAATTATAAAGTGACAGTTATAATAACAATAGCATATATGCAGCCTCGTATTATTATAACTGTCACTTTATACTTTGCCATAGTATCAAAATAAGACACCTAATTTGCATTTTATATAGCAAAAGGGTGGGGATTACTAACTGGGGAGTCATGCTGATCAGTAAATCGGTAAATAATGGGAGAAAGTTAAGAGAGTCACACAAACAAAACTTTTAACGGCACAAACCAGCACAAACAAAGCAAAAACAAACAAGATCATTTTGGGCCAATTTGGAGTGGGTTGGGGGGCTGAGTGACATCGGAATGACCAATAAAATATTCTTTAATATCTAAAAAATGATAAAAGCACAAACAAAAAAATTAACAGCACAAACCAGTACAAACAAACTGGACCATTTTGGGTCAATTTGGCCATAGTTGGGGGACTGGTGACATCATTGCTGAAAATAAAACTTTTTATATCTAAAAAACTGTAGTAGCACAAACGAAACTTTTAACGGCACAAACCAGCACAAATTAAGCACAAATAATAGAGACTACTTTGTGTCAATTTGGAGCAGATTGGGGGGGCTAAGTGACCTCAGAATGATCAATAAAATATTCTTTAATATCCTAAAAATGATAGCAGCATGAAAATTTGAACAGCACAAACCAATAAAAACGAAGCACAAACGACTGAGACTGTTTTCCCCGAGTTTTGCGTTAGGTGGGGAGCATTGTCATTCAATTTTTTTTAAGCAACATGGAAGGCATTTGCATTACGTTATGCGCCTCCAATGATGACTGGCCAAGCAAAGAGATACAAAGACGTATGGAGGAAATGAGGTATTGAGAGAGGATAATGAACAATGTTTTGGGGCGGTTAATCAGCCGTTGTTAGCATACAGTGCCACTGTTGAAATGCACGGTTGACTGCGCAGTGAACATAAATGCGCAAGAAGCATGAATGCCAGGATGTGCGGATGGTCTGCTGCAGAGAGTTACGTGCCGCGTCCACATTAAGCATGAACTTAATATCTCATATGTAGCAGCACAAATGACGATTTTTTTCAGCACAAATCAGCACAAACAAAGCACTGAAGAATGGCACTGGTTTAGTTCGAATCAGACAAAGTGGCTGAGCTGGTTGACCTCTGGGTGACCTTTACTAAACTATTTGATTTTGAAAGATTAAGAGATTTTGCAAAATATCAGGAAAGCTGAAATACATTTTTATCCTTTGGGAAATGACTGTCAGTAACGTAACATGTATAAAAATTGAATATATTAGGCTCAAACATACAAAATGGACGGTATGGTCCCTTAAGCCTGACTAATGAAGCTTAAGGAGTTTATCATCAGCAACACAAGAGTTACGGCTGATGAAAATGCGGCTTTGCAAGTTTTAGTGAATAAATAATTATAAATCAGTCATTTCCAGCACTAACAGCATTTGCAGCATTATTAATGTCTTGACTAAATATTTGGTGAACAAAAGTATCAGTTTCTGTCAAAAACATGAAAATTTATTGGTGATTCCAAACTTCTGCACACTAATATACTGTAAATAGAACTTATAAATACAAACACACAACAAACAAAAAATAAGAAGAAAGGAAATAGTGGAATGGTTTAAAAAAAAAAAAGAGTTAAGTTACTTTAACTAATGCAGCATTTTTACTTATTTTCCAACTAAATGATTTGAGTTTTTCTTCCTGTCAGATATGTCATCTTATCATGTTGTCAGGTGTTAGGTACATGTTTAGGCTGACTTACGCTCCACGTCGCTGAGCTTCTTCCTCTCCTCCTCCAGCTTCTTCTTCAGACTCTCGCTCTCCCTCTTCAGAAACGACAGACTTTCTCCTTTCTGCAGCCCCTGACAGGCCATCTTTATGAGGAGGACGCACGGAGGAGGAGGAAGAGGAGGCGGGAGGAGGAAGACACGGGAGAAAATGTGGAAAATAGTACGTTAGTGGTGTTTGTTGAAAGTGCCCTCCCATGTGATGCTGCACAGCTCCTCTACTCTGACCCCTCCCCTTCCTCTCTCTCTCTCTCTCTCTCTCTCTCTCTTTTATGAGTACACACTGCCGTTTTCATTGACTGAAATTTAACTTAAATTTAGTTTGTCATAGAACATTAGAACATCAAACAACAGATTTCAGAGAGAGAGAGAGAGAGAGAGAGAGAGAGAGAGAGAGAGAGAGGGTCCGTGTACAGCCAATCGATTTACGTTTAGGAATGGAGAAACTGAAAACGGATAACGAGCAGTTTCCCGTGTTTCGTTTTGGAATAGGAAAACGGAAAACGATAAATGAGTCATTTTCCGATTTTTCTTTTTATGATCATAAATGGTAAATTAGTTTCATGCTTGAAAACTTAGCATTANTTTTCCGATTTTTCTTTTTATGATCATAAATGGTAAATTAGTTTCATGCTTGAAAACTTAGCATTACCAACTTCAAGCTCCAGTCTTCCATCAGAGCAGCTTGCTCCTCATAATTTTCTTTCTTGTATAATTTTCTTTTTTGCATAAATTTTTTCTCTATTTTGTATCTGCACAGTTCAAATAAAGTTGTGTGTGTGTTTTTTTAAAGACATTTTCCATTTGAAAGTACCGTCCTTCTTCCTAAAGAATTCTTCCTCTTCTTTGGTTTTAGGCAGGTTACATACCAGGTGAAGACCACAGACTTCCGGGGCAAATGAAGAAATAAACGCAAATGCAAAGAAGAAAGTTTTCAAGCATGAAACATGCAAAGAAAAATCGGAAAATGGCTCGTTTTTCGTTTTTCCGCTTTTTATTCCCCAAAACGAAAAACGGGAAAGGGCTCTGTTTTTCGTTTCCATCCAAAACGAAAATCGATTGGCCGTTATGTACACCGACCGAGAGATGGCATTTTAAAATATTGTCTCATTTGGGGACTTTTATATGTGAGAATCTATATTTATACACTTTTGCATGTGTGTTTCTCTCTCTCTCTCTCTCTCGCTCTCTCTCTCTCTCTCTCTCTCTCTCTCTTTGTGTGTGTGTGTGTGTGTGTGTGTNCTCTCTCTCTCTCTCTCTCTCTCTCTCTTTGTGTGTGTGTGTGTGTGTGTGTGTGGTGGGGGTGGGGGGTGTCAGAGTTGTGGCAGATGCTACACAGACTGCTCTTCTCTCTTTCCTTGTTCCCCACATTTTTCCTTCCTTATGTCCTTTTCTTCCTTCTCTTCCTCCTTTGGTTCCACATTTTCCTTCCTTCTTTCCTTCTTCCTTCTTTCTGCCTCCCTTGTATACTTCCATCTTGTTTCTTTCCATTTTACTTCCTTCTTTTCTTCTTTCCTCCCTCCTCTCTTTCCTTCTTGCCTCCCTTCTTTTATTCTATCATTTCTTCCCTTCCTTCTTTACTTGTTCCTGTTTTTTGTCCTTCATTCTTTTCTTATTCCTCTTTCCTCATTTCTAATCATTCTTTCCTTTTTAATTGAATCTGAAAACTTGAAAATCCCCAAACGACAGATACAAGGATTTTACAGGACAGACTAAACTGAACTCTTACTTTGGATTCAATATACAGCTATTACAGTTGTGTGGTCACATGATGTCAGGTTGTGTGGTCATGTGACCTGGTGAGGTTCTACCATTTCCACACAGAAGGAGCAGTAGTCGATGGGCTCGTTGTTCAGGTAGATGTTCATCAGAGGACTGGGAATGTTACAGTTCTGACATGGGCCGAAAGTAGTGGCCACGAACGTCTGGTCACACATGGCTGCAGGTGATCACCAACACACCTGTAGAACACACACACACACACACACACACACACACACACACACACACACACACACACACACACAAATACACATAAAAACAGAGACAGCTTTTATCAGACTGCTGGAGTTATTTTTATCCTGATTGAGGTTGGTTGGATTTCTGTGCTTGGTGGTGTGTGTGTGTGTGTGTGTGTGTGTGTGTGTGTGTGTGTGTGTGCAGGACATAAGTAGTTGGTAATCTACTCCAGCCTGATCCTGCACTGAGCTATTCAACTGTTTTGGCACTGCAGGTCACACTGAACCTAAGATTAAAAATGTCAGAAATTACCACAAAAATATTTTTAACTACTGTGCACATATATAAAGATTGTTTTTCCAATATAAACACAATAATTAACATCCATATTAACAAATTGCATTGGACATATTACTCTTCATAATCACAGGACAATATTTCTAATACATATTTTATGTGCTGTTCATTTTTTTTTTAGAAATGCATCCCATGAACAAAATGTACATACGTGTCCAGAAAACTGCAGCTTTATTCACAAATATTAGTTTTTTGTGTATAATTAATTTTAAATTTTTACATTTACATCAATATTATACTCTATATAGAAATTATAAAGTTATATTATAGGATAATGTGAGATTATGGGATTATAGCAGCCAGTTTACCTCAATCTAAGTAAAAGTTTTTTCTTTCTATTCTACATTTTTAGTTCAAAGGTGGTTTATTGGTCAGTTATAGATATACAGTCTTTACATTTTCACAACTCATACGTGGCTTTTTCCCCACAAACAAAGCACAGTCGTATATATATATAGAAAAAAAATGAAAAAGGAAATCTTACCTCACAGGAGAATTTCTCTTGCTGTGCAGCAGGTTTTTGTCCTCAGAGAGCTAAACTGAGTTTGAAGAGGATTGTCAGAGAGGAAGAATAAGCTTCTTAGTAAAGCATTTAAGCTGCGACTCTGCTCTGATTTTACCTCCACGCTTCACTGTGTGAGGCTGCTGCAAGGCTCATTTTAGAGCGTAATCTGGCACAAATTATTGATTCCAAACTGCATAACCTCATACTTTGGATTACCTGCGACTCCACAACTTTAAGTAATCATTGCAATATGAATACGTTACTGTAGTGTAAATACTGTAATTTGATCAGTGTTGCCAGCATAACATAACTTTTCTCCTTTTTATAAATGTAGGCACAATCTGAGATGTGTATTGTGTAATCAGATGGGTGTAATTAACTACAGGCCAGAAATATGAGGCCACCCCCAGATTTAAAAAAAAAAAAAAAAAAAAAAANTAAAATAAATGTAACTAATTAGTTTTCAAGAAGAATTTGTCAACAAGAGCACATTATGCAGCCACTTTGGCTTAAGAAAAGATTTTTAATGAAGGCATCAGTCTGTATTAGTGCACTGGCACTCCAGTTGTGTTCAAACTCCCTGATGATGTGTTTTAACATTCTACTCAGTAGCTGCTGTCTGCCTTCTCCCACATCATTTTGGGAGTAATATGCTACATAGTTCTGCTCATGCTGCTGCCCTGCAACCAGTAATGTTGTGGGAGTGTTTTGGGGGAGAGAGATCTGGTGATTTGGTCCAAGTTAAAGCAATTATGAAAAAAGAGAATTACCATTCCATCCTTCAAAGACACGCGATTCCATCCAGTTTACAAATCATTGGTCAAAATTTTAATCTTCAACAGGACAATGATCCAAAACACTCATCAAAATTATGCCAAAATTATGTCCATTCAAAAGAGAAGCACAAGGTTTTGAGAATTCTGACCAGAGGAGGGTTACTTGAAATGACTTCAAAGTACTTTTATGTTGACAAATTCTTCTTGAAAACTAGTTACATTTATTTTATATATTTTGACATTTCATGTATAATAAATTGTATTATCTATATATATATATAAATAATTTTTTAAAGGGTGGCCTCAAACTTCTGGCCTGTGGTGTGTTATATTTAGTTCTGAGTACCTGCAGTCTTTACACAGCCAGAGTTTAACCTCTGAATTAAAGAATTTTAAGTTAAAAGACAAGAACTTCTTCAGTGTGTTTCAGTACTGTAGATTGTTTCCTGGCTGATTGTGTTATCTATGATTGATGGGTTAATGGAACAATTTGAAATACAAATGTACTCAAAATGATCACCATGCCACTAAAAAACAAACAAAATTGTCTTTTAATGCACAGAAGAACTCAAGTTATTTCTGATAATGTTAAAGGTTTATTATATCCGTAAAACAGGCCTATGTTTTCAATTATGATCACAAAATGGAGATTTAAGAAAGAAACAATAGAAAAGATTCTCCACAGACAACCAGACAGTGCTGAATTCTTTTATTTTACTTTTACAGATTTAATAATTTATTCCAAGTTTCTTAATTTCTTAAATGGTGAACACATCCACTAAGCACAGCTACCAGAAACTACAAACAGTCCAGTTTGTCAAATATACACATGGGTCAGAGAGGAAACATTGTGGACTGGTTTCACTCCAGTGGGGTGATGATACATGATTATGTTTTGTGTTTTTAACTTTTTAAAATGGCACAATCAATGCTAATGCTGATAGGAATAATGGTAAGTTATAATGTCGACCTCGTATCGTACAACCAGCTTTCTGTAATGTAAAAAAGCAGGGTGAGGAATGACATTTTCTCCTCTTTGAGAGCCCAAGAGAAGTCCAGAGGAACAAGAAGCCACACAGCCACAATGAGGGAATGTGTTTGTACCCTCTGAAACTAGGCCAGCCTTCCCACTCTCCACTCTCAATTCATCGGACGACAAGGAAAGCCTTGGCGAGGCTGAGAAGGCTGGTGCTGCATTCAAGAGATTCACAAGAGCCGGTCCATTGAACCGCAATTTGACTCACAGCTAAACAGTGTAACTTATCTGACACCGACTGTAGGAGCAGAAAACGCCTTTTCAAAACACAAAAATAATCACATCTGATGATACAAAGTCATTTTACAGTGAAAAATAACAAACAGCACTGACAGAACTGAAACAAAAAAGCACAATGTTGATAGTGTGTCATTCAGATAAGGCTTCAACAACTAAAATATTAAACACTTCATTCACGTTTTAAACATTCAGAATGTTAATTCCTTCACTTACTGCCTTTCTTGCCACAACCTAGTCTGAAGGTCTAATCCTGGCAATGCAAGAAAAGGCTTTTTTTTTTTTAACACGGTCCCAATAACAATAAAATTTTACCAAATAAATAACTTCACATACTCATTTCTCTTTATTACTGTTCATTCTGTAGCTTGTCCTGGTCTGAGTGAGAATGACTGACTTCACGGTATTTAATGATATGCTTATGATTTCACAAATAAACTGATTTAGACGTATGATATACACATATAGGAATAGCTTTAAAGGATCATATCAGTGATTTTGCATGTTTGAGCCCAATAAATACTATCCACATACACATTATGTTACATTACCATTTTCACAATAAAAAACTTTATTTTAGTTTTCCTGTAATTTTGCTGTGTTATCTTTCAAAATCAAATGTTTATTACCCATCTTCAACACCTTAAATTTCAAAGTTTTGCCTGCTAACAATTACACTCAATTATAGAAGCACAGCCATTTTAATTTTTCTGGTTGAAGTAGGTTTCGCCTGGGACCTCACTCCCTGGTGGAGACTTACATTTTCTTCCATGCAGCTCCATGTTGGATCAGTCAAATTAAGTAACTTTGCCAAAAAATAATAGCAGCCTATGGTTTGCTGTGATGGATTATGTATCTCAAGCACATTTGTAGACTCTACAACTTGATTTTCATAGCGTGCTGAAATGAACTGAAGCCAATGGCGGGCTGGAAGATAAGAAAATGATTTGTAAAATCGCTCCTGTAGTGTTTTTGGAAAATATTTGGCAGTAATGTACAAGGTGGTATTTATTCAGCTCAAACCTGCAAAACCACTGGTATGGTCCTTTAACAAGATTCAAAATATAAGAATAAAAAAGGTACTAAGCCAGGCTCTAAACATGGTCTGTTTAAGCAAATATTAATTTAAAGTAAAACATCATTTTAAAGTTATAAGGCAAAATAAGGGTCAAATGAGGACAAGAGGCAAATTTGGTTGAGTGTTAATACTAAAATGGCACAACAGGAAGTAAATCAAAAGTGCTAAACACAAAGCAGCAAGATTAGACAGATGACTTTTGTAACAACGTGGGCAGATTCCCTTAAACTCTCACCTACACTGCAGGTTACTGGCTGTTTACTAGGAAAACCATGCAGGTTAGAGGAGGGCGTGCTGTGCAGTTTATCCACTGGCTTTCAAATGGAATTCTGTGCACAAGTGTCAGTGTTTGTTTGATTCCCCAAACATGTCTGGAATCAGAAGCATTTCCCGAATCACATCTGAACCAAAAACCCACTGTGCAGCAAACACAAAGAACAAAAATAACTTACTATGTCAGTAACCTGAAACCTTATTTTAACACTACAGTGCACGTAACAAGTGGAAAAAGCACAAAAATTCCACACATCAGATTGTTTTTGGTAATAAAAGCCCACACGGGGCTTTGTAAATAGGAAGGCTTAGGGTGGACAGGGGGGAGAAATCAGAGGAGTCAGTCCTCAAAGGAAAGCTCGTAAAGCTGGACAGATTTCAGAAAGAGCTCAGAGAAACTTTTCTGTCGGTGAGGCATAGCTTAGCACTAGCCTTAGCCTTTGTACTTGACGAGATGGCAATACTGAAATACTTATACACATCGATAATATTAAAACATTTTTAAAGCTCTGCGTAGAGCTGTGGCCAGAGAAAGGAGAGTGCTGGGAGAATCAGAGCGCTAAACCACGAATGATGCAACTGAATGAGCTTTTTGTGCGTGCTTGTAAGTGTTTGTGTACTGCAGAGTTCGTGTAGTGTCCGTCTTTGTTGTGCCAGTGTTTCTTGTGACATTCAGCTCCTGTCACAGCTGTAAAGGTGTTAAATGAAGTAGGTTAAACCCTCGCAGTGTTTGAACTTGTACGCTCTGAAGTTAGCCTGTGCTATGCTTCATCTGCCAGAAATGACGGAGAAACGTGACAATGCAGTACCTCCACATTATGAGGCAATTAGCTAGCAAATAAACTTCTATGGTGGCACTCGTTAAAGTAGTTAAAGTACACGGCTTACCTGCTACTGACATAACTAGCCTAACACGGGACAAAATCTATGTGTTTACAAAGGCGTTCAAGCTGGTGGTCCCATCCTTCACATCTTCAACCTTTTCTGCAAAGAGAAATCTCCTAACTTTAAAAATGGAAGGAAGGGATGGAGGTAAACATAATAAATAAAATACATGATATATATTATTCATATTTATATATATTTATATATGTATAAATAATATAGTACAGACAATGACTTCTGACTTGGTTTGATTGTGTTCAGAGATTAAAATGACAACATACAGAAAGAAATCTGGTCCGTTCCCTCCCTGGGTAGATACGTCAGACTGCACCTTCCTCATGAAGCGCTGACCCGACGTACCGGGAAGACGAGAACCTGCTAATGTCTCAATGAAGTCTCAAGAACACCTTAAGGTTCTGACCTGCCTGTTCACAAACACCTTTTACGTATCAGTAGGTACGTTCCTGCTTCAGAATGAGAAGATGACAATAAGAACTATCGTAACGACTAGCTGACACAGAGGTCTAAGCATGGGCTAACCAGATGTTCTGATGATGGCAGTAGACTCATGGTGGGTTCCTGTGGCTTCTCTAACAGGCATTTATACAAGCGGTGAACAGATGGTGGCGTTTTACAGCCTGATTGAAACCAGCAGTGGTGATCATGGAAGCTGTGTGTATCTATAGGGCGTACATGTGTACGCTCAGGAGACCTAGGTGTGATACAGATGTTGAAAGTTCAGCATGTCATTGGGGGGGGGTTGTGTGTTTAATTTTGTATGCGCGCAAGTTTAGACACGAGTGAGNCATGTCATTGGGGGGGGGTTGTGTGTTTAATTTTGTATGCGCGCAAGTTTAGACACGAGTGAGGAACCCCAGGTTGAGGGAGCTTGGGATCTGGATGGTTTCCAGGGCGAGGGAGGAAGGATTGAACGGGAACGTGACTGGATATATCATCTTCGTGTCCATCAACAGCTGTGGACTCTCACAACGATCTCGCAAGCGAGTCTGAAGGGAAAGAGTAAACAGCAAATTAGACAAAAACAGTTAATATGCACAAAAATTTGCATTTTCAGGAAAACCAAAGACCTAAGTTAGAAAAAAAGGGAACATCTACGAGATCAATCAAAATCTTTAAGAGTTTAGTATTAAAGGACTTTACCAGTGTTTTTGCATGTTTTATCCGATTTATGACAAATGACATTTTGTTTACATTACTGCTACTCATTTGTCAAAGCTTATTAAAGTGTTTTTTGATTTTTGAAAAGTGTTTCTCTGACATCTCTCTTATTCTCACACGTATGCTAACATTTATATTTTCTCTACATAAATGCACTCCTCGGTTTGTCTTCCAGAGGATGACTCTGTTATAAAACTGCCCTGACTGTTTATACTGCAGCCTAACAACATAATAACATGCACAACAGCGTTCTGGAGTGTATTACCTGTATGGTTCGTATGAATGCAACAGACACTCTCTCCTCAAACTCGTTGACTGGAGTGTAGAGATTCAGGACCTTCACAATCTAGAAGAAAAGCCACACAGAAAGCTCATTTCACCATTTAACTCAGCTGAATTTCGTCTGCTGAGGGAAGGCTGTGATTGGATTGCTGGGTTCAGATATGACATGGCACGTGACGTTGTGATTGGCTGGTTTACCTGAGCGGTGGTGAGGGCCTGGCACATGGAGCAGATGGCCTCAGCGTCCTCGTCAGTCTTTTTCTTCACCTGTAGGAGCTGAGCAGCCTGTATCAGAGGCTCCAGAGTCTCCTTGGCTCCGCATATCATCAGACCCTTGTCTCTAAGCCACTCCTCCAGCTGGCTCACGTTATACCTGTGTTAACACACACAATCAGTAAAGTGATTAGCAGCAAACATAACGGCAAAAAGCACAAAGCAAAGAAATCATGGCAAAACCTTTCGGAGCAGACAGGAGTCCTACCTGATCTGCATGCCTTTGCTCCAGGAGCACATGTCTTTGCGTAGCAGCAGGTTGTTGAGGGTAACGGCGCCGATGATGTAGAACTGCTGCTTCACCACCTGTTTGATGAGCTCGGGGTCGGTGCCATGCTGACACATGATGGAGTGGAAGGAGCTGAGCTGTCTCAGGATGGAGTCGAGGGTGTAGGTGCCCTCGTCTGCGATGCTGGACGTCCGCTTACGGAGGCCTGTGGGCTTCACGCCCGACACGCCCTGGATGGTCTCGTGTTCCAGCATGCCAGAGACTGCAGGGAACACACACACACGTAAATAACAGAGTGAGTAATGGTGTCATGCAAATGACTCAATACATGAAAGTGTTAGTGCACACACACTGCTCTGCAATCAAATCCCAGAGAGCCTTGAAAATAATAATTTAATAATAATATTATAATCAATAATATATATATAGTATCATTATAATGGCAAAAGCACACTCCTGTAAGCTTACAATAGCCACATAACACACACACACACACACACACACAGAGACTGTACCTATCATGGGCTGAAGGATGTTCNCACATAACACACACACACACACACACACACAGAGACTGTACCTATCATGGGCTGAAGGATGTTCTCCATGCATTTGATCAGCTGCTGGTATATCTGGATGGCCAGGTCACTGATCACCTGTCTGTACTCTGCCAGGTCGAAGTTGGACAGACAGTGTTCATTCTGCCGCGATGTGTTGTGCTTCATGAACGCCTGAGACATAAGAAGGAGACAATTTAAGTTAAAAAGTTGAAACTCCTCAGAGAAAAAAAAAATCATAATTTCACACACAAATAGTTGTTTTGCTGCTTTGTATCACCAGTTCACACATGATCAGATTTCTTTAGTCTTTTAGTTTCTATGTTTGTGTATCTTGTCTCACCTCATCTCCGCTGTATTGTTTCAGACAATGCAAGAAGCGGCATGTGTTGGCCAGCCAGAACGAGACGGTCTCAAAGTCATCGCCTCGTTTCTGACAGGAGAAGAACAAACTGTAATCAGCTGGTTACTTCTCCAATTCAACAATCTGTGCTCTACTGACAGTCCATAATACAAATTTTATTCATTTCTTGAGCGCCAAATTAATAATCTCCCTACAAGCAGCCCCAATTGTAAACTGGAGCTGGCAAAAATCAGTACTTAAGTATTCTTTATAAGTCAAGATTAAATCAGAAGCCTCCTCTTTATAAAAAAAAAAAAAAAAAAAAAAAAATTAAAGAAGGCTTCTAATTTCACCTTTTTGCTTGAGGACCAACAGCAAGGATTTAAATTCTCTTTCATATACACACAAGTATACAGTACACACACCTTTAGGATCTTCTTAATAGTGTTGATTGTTGAGGTGAGCAGAGTTCGGACTTTCTGGTCATCATTGACATAGTCTGCATGCCTCAGACACATGAACAGGATGTAGGCCGGTAAACCTGGGATCAGATTCACCGCTACACCACGAGGCTTCAGCTCTGGAGAGACGGAGGAGAAATAAATTCAGCCCTTTCATAATCTATGTAGTGAACAACTGTGAGAATGAATGAGTTCCAAAGCATCTTTTGTATGCACGTTTGGCAAAGCACCGCCATGGCAGAACACAAAAGGCTGCTTTACTAACATCTTTACAGAGTCAAAAGCACATTAAGGTGTTTCTTGGTTTTCTTTGGGTCCCCTGGAGTATCTTGTTAAAGGATCATACTGCCCATTTTGCATGTTTTGAGCCTAATATATTCAATTTTCATACATGTTACATTACTGACAACCATTTCCCTACGGATAAAACCGTATTTCAGCTTTCCTGATATTTTGCAAAAACTCTTAATCTTTCAAAAATCTTTCAAGTGATACACCCACCTTAAAAATCGATGTTTTGCCTTTTAATAGTTACACAGCCTTATAAAGTCATGGTCGTTTAAATTTTTCGATAAATGCAGGTCTTCTTTTGGGACTATATTCCCTGGTGGAGACATACATTCACTCCACGCTTTTTATTGGTCTTAAACACTAAAATTATGTATTAAAAAAAAAACCCTCTATATACATCTTGTTCGCAATGATGGATTACTATCCCAAGAACGTTTCAAGTATCAACAAGTTGATTTTAATNACATCTTGTTCGCAATGATGGATTACTATCCCAAGAACGTTTCAAGTATCAACAAGTTGATTTTAATAGTGTATTAGAATGAACTGAAACCAATGGCGGTCTGGAAGGTAGGAACATTTTTTTTTTTAAACTCATTGTTGCAGTAGTATGCTTTGGGAAATAATTGTCAGTAACCTTACAGGTATGAAAATTGAATATATTAGGCTCAAATATGCAAAATGGATGGTATGGTCCTTTAAATGATACATGACCACACTGCAGTCCTACAATTATGGGATGTCTTCAGCGATCATAATCCCAGATGGCTTTTGGGTTTGAGCAGAAAACCACTTTCTATTGCCAGTTCTTACCTAGGATGAGGTTCTTGACCAGTTTGAGCTCGTCCTCCTTCTTGTACTCCAGCATTCCTTGGAAGTCTTTCTCCCTGCGGGGAATGTTGACGGGGTGGATGGGCTCATCCACCATCTGCCCTGGGGATGTCTGGCCCTCCGTCTGACCCGCTGAGAGAAACATAAGATATGTCAGTCATATATAACAACAACATATGCACAAAAAATACACGCCGATACCTGGTTCACTGAAATGCACAACAATTTCACAAAGAAATTCTCATGCGTTTGTTTGACTTGATGGTTTCTAACATACCTCCCATTTCTCCAATCCTCTTGGAGTAAACCTTCAGCTGCTTTTTGAGCTTGCGGATGGTTCGGTCCTGCTTCTCCAGCTGCTCCATTAGATCCTGCAACAGGCCGAGTGTTGGAGGGAGGGAGGGAGGGATAGAGCGATACAGAAAGAGAAGGAAAGGAGAGAGAGAGAACAGTGAGGACAAACATGTTTTTTTCTGTCAGTGTTGCTTGAAGCCAAGTGTACAAACATGAAGCTCAGGCTAACTTGCACTGTTGCCCCCCAGTGGCAAAAAGGAACAATGCAAGGATTTCTATTGGCAGACAACAACTTGTCTTATTGTGAGTCAGGCAACAAATCTGCTTTAAGTTTGCCAAGAAAGAACAAAAGGAATGAACTGACTATCTTCTGCCACTAGATGACTTTCAAAAGACACTTATAGGTGTGTTTCAAATCAAGAGGAGAGCTGCTGACTCAATTGTTTTGTGAGAAGAAGAAAGGTTGCAGGGTTCTGGCTGTTAAAAGAGAGAAGGTGCAGAGCCGCTCCGTCGTGAGTTAGAAGACACTGCTGTAGAAGGTTAGAGCTGACGCTCCACTTGGAACTATTTCACTATTTACGTGTACACAGCTTTCAGTTAGTTCTCATACAGGCAAACGCACACGATAGACACGCATGCATACACAGATAAGACAGTCACACACAAATGCATAAACGCTCTGTCTCTACATACAACCATCCGTCGTAAAATGATGACTCGAGCCTCTCGGGATGCTGTGGGATCGTCAGCCAAGATTTCCTGTCAGGTAACATCATCCACACAAATGAGTGTGTAAGACAGAACTATTTGGTTGCTTTATATAAGCAAGAAACCTTATGATTTTTTGTATTTTAATTATGGACCCAAACCACATAACAACATAAATAACTCTTCATTTATATATGTTTGCTACACAAAGTTATGCTATGTACAATAGGAGTGACGACATGTGGAAAGTTACAGATAGTAAATGTGCTATTTGTGAAATCAGATGAACATGCTGGGAATCTTGAGATGTCTATGTACACTAGTGTTCAAAAGTTTGGAGTCACCCAGAAATTTTCATGTTTTTGAACTCACCTTGGAGTCGTCTTTTCACTGCTGCAGATGATGCTGGTATTTATCATGTTGTATTTAAGGAAGCAGCCAAATGAGGACCTATGAGGCATCGTTTGTCAAACTACGACTCTCATGTCCTTAAATGTCACCTTGGTGAATAAAATATCAATTTCTTTCAAAAACATGAACATTTCTGGGTGATTCCAAACTACTGAATGTGAGACTATAATGACAATGACAAAATGGAAGATGCCCAAAAATTTGATAAATAAAAATACTATAAAATTGAGATTTTGGAATGAAATTATGAAAGTTTAAAAAGTTGATTTTTTTTTTTTTACCCCAAACTTTAGGGTAATGTACATCCTTACTGACATTGTGTTACCATACTGATAACCCTTTAGATCAGTGATTCCCAAAGTGTGGGCTGCGGGCCCCTGGTGGGCCATAAAGGAACTGCAGGTGGGCTGCGAGAAGTCATTTACAATAAATGAAAAGATTTTAATTTTCAATTTTGTAATTAAATTTATTAAATATTTATTTATAAAATATTTATGAATAAATATTTTCATTTAAAAGAGAGAGGAGCAATGACATGACGTTAACAGACTGACGGAAATTAACATTTTAAAATACATACTAATTACCACAATATAAATAAATATAAATTTGTTGTTATAATGAGCTATATGGATATTTTTTATAGAAAAATAAATAAATTTCTGCTGCACAAAATTTTTTATAGACAGCCATTTTGTCACCCTCTCTGATGGGTGTCACCCGGTGCGGTCCGCATGCCTCTGCTGGAATATATCTTATATCTTGTCATTGGTAGAGAATTGTAATTATTGGAATACCTCATCTTTGTCAAGGAAAAAGTTAAAATGGAACGGTGGTTAAAATGTGGAAAAACGCTCCTAAAAATACTCAGGTAATGTACCAGTTCTTCAAATTTATACTTAAGTACAGTACATAGTAAATGTACTTAGCTGTAGCGTGAACAAACAGATATGTGTTGCAGCCTACCAGGTTCTCATTGGTGAGTCGGGTGATCTCGTGTTGCAGACTGGCTTCAATTCGAGCCTCTGGAGGCAGCTGAAGATTTTGGGCCAAGAGCTGCTGCTGGCGATTGTTTTCCTCCTTGACATTCTGCAACTCACCACGTAACGCCTCTACCTCGTTGTCGTAACTTCGCCGTTGAGTCTGCAGCTGGGACTCCAACAACCTGGAGAGGAGGATGGTAGGAGTTAGGAGTGTTGAGATTGGAGTTGGCGGGAGTAGGAGTGAGAAAGATAGAGACCAGATTGAAAGTAGATAAGGAGTGAGGAGGAAGAGATGTTTGACAGACTTAAAGGAGTGTATTTGTATGAAAAGAGTGAAGAAGAAACAACAGGAAAACACAGGAGAGGACATGAGAGAAAAAAGAGGCTAAAAAACAGCATCATACCATGAATGAGAGAATGAGAGAGAAACTCCTGGTGTTTTAAAGAGAATGAGTAAAGTTCAGAGAGAAGCCACATGCATACAGAAACTACCAACAGCCCACAGCCCAATCTCTCTGAATGAGGTCCATTTATTCTTTATTATTCTTCACTGTGAGTCTGAGCGGGATTCATAAAACACAGCACCAGATTTAACATATTGATAAGGGCAAATATCGTCATGCAACCATGTTCCCTCATTCACAAATGCCTGTTAATGACATCTTTTGGCATCTGCCTTTAAAGAGGCGTTACTTCCTTATTTACATGTCTATATTCCACATTAACTTTCATATTAACATGTTGCTCTTCATTGGCTTTTAGCTGACACACACCCTTACAACAACGCTACCTTAATGGGACACCGGTGTGCTGATTAACGTAAGGGAAGCTTTATGAATGAGCTTCAGTTACTGCAGCGCTCATTTAGTGTGACACTGTGTAGTTAGCTTGATCTTTTTATGAATTCTGAGGAAAGTAAAAGTAGATAGTTTAAGGTGAAGCGATAAGTAGACGCCAGATCTGTGGTTGTTTCAACCGATTAGAACACAGATGTTGTTCTTAGTTCTTACTGTAGCTGAAAAAAACAATAAAATTCAGAAGTGAAATGCAAAACAATAAAATATTAAATGTTTTTGCAAGCACTAGTTGAGGTCAGCAGCAACACTCTGCCATCATGAGTAATATAAGGTTAGTGAAAGAGTCACAGTGACCAAAGGAAAGATGAATTCTGCTGCACTGAGGATAAGATGTGAAAAACCTAAGAATCCAAAGCCATGTATAAATGGTGATATGCAGAATTAATGGAAAAATTATCAATAATTCACTAGTTCTTGAACTTAGTTGATAAATACTGGTACTATCAACTAAAATGTACTGATAAAATCGGTAAAAATTAGCACAGAGACCTACAAACTACAGCCCTGTAGTTACATCCTCCTATAACCAACCTGTTAAATTAAAACATTTGGGAATTTGAGTTTAATTAGGTATAATGTACCCTTTTTTAAGTGATAATTAGTAGGTCACATTGACACCATAAATGTGAATATGACAGCTTAGGACAGAGATTTCATTAAACAGGACGTCACATATAGCTACAATATCAACCCCCTTTTCTCTTAGCTTAAGTCTTCTCTGTTTTATGAATATGGAACCTCCTCATTCATATAACATAAATCTTTTTACATGTGCACCTTTGGACAAAGTGAACAAAGTGTGAGAGGTTAAAGATTGGAAAGACAGAACACAGGCGCAGCCATCTTTTCCCGTGAACGGCCAAATGTTTAATGCTTGAAAACACACGGTGTTTAGAACACGGTTACACCTGACAGTCTCCTTTAACCCTTGATTAACCAGCCACAGCTCTCCGTCCTCATTCAGCTTATGGAAATCTGGAGCGAGGGATCTGACCAACATAGAACACAAAGGGACATAAAACAATAAAACATGGTGGGAAGAACGGGTGGGTGAAATGAATGAATGAAAGAAATGAATGAGTGAATGAGAATGTAATAATGTGGAGTCTGAGACACTTGGAATGCTCATGCTTGCTATGAGTTTTGGGGAAACCATGAAACATTCTTCTAAAACCAGAATGTAAAAGCATGAAACCTTTCTCTTTCTAAGAGGGTGTTTGATGTAAATCTGTCTATAAATCTGTAATACTGATGTACTCACAAGTGATTCACTACTGGATTCGTAATTATGGCTACTGAATGCAACACCAATGGAATACTTTCTCGTGTAGCGTGCTATGTATATGCACCTACATGCTTTGATTTGAGATCTACTGATTGAACCCTAAAGTATGAACAAAGAAATGGAATCTGAATGTCAGGAACAAACAAGGTAACAAAAGAAATAACATGGAGAAACACAGGTAAAGGCAGTGATACACAGCACTACTTTTTGGGCAGATGTTCCCTCAACACTGGGAATTCTTGTTATCTAGGAACATTAGATTAGATTTCCGACTGCACATTTGACTTTTTAGTACGTCACCTATCCTCAGTGCCTGGTGTGTAAATATTTGTTACTGCCATAATACACCAGGTATGGAGACAAAGTATTTTTTGTAGCAGGTTACAATGCCTTAAGTATGCTGTGCATTTCTCCCTTCTTAAACAAAGAATCATGTGGGTCTTTTCATGCAGGATTCATGGCAAACTCATTCCATAAAGCTGAGACAGGAGGCCTGCTTCAAGCCGACTGCTGCAATCAGTTACGATGAAGTCACTTTTTTCAATCTGCAACTTAAAGGACCGTTTTGCATGTTTGAGCCTAATATATTCAATTTTCATTTATGTACCGTTATTGACAATCATTTCCCAAAGCATGCTACTGGAATGGTGAATTAAAAATGTTTTTCCTACCTTCCAGACCGCCACTGGTTTCAGTTCATTCTGGTACGCTATTAAAATCAACTTGTTAATACATGAAACGTTCTTGGAATAGGTAATCCATCATCGCCAACAAGATGTGTATTCAGGTTTTTTCAAAGTTTCATAATTTTAACGTTTAAGCGCAATAAAAAGCGTGAAGTGAATGTATGTCTCCACCGGGGAATATAGTCCCAAAAGAAGACCTGCATTTATTGAAAAATTTAAACAACTGTGACTTCATAAGGCTGTGTAACTATTAGCAGATGAAACATTGATTTTTAAGGTGAGTGTATTGCTTGAATATTTGATTTTGAATGATTAAGAGATTTTTCAAAATACCAGGAAAACTGAAATACGGTTTTATCCTTTGGGAAATGATTGTCAGTAACCTTACGTGTATGAAAATTGAATATATTAGACTCAAGCATGCAAAATGGTGGTATGGTCCTTTAATAACTGTTGAAGTGGAACCAACTCAAACATTTCATGCTTTCATGCTTCACAATGGTTTGATCCCTGTGTTGCTCTACAAACTGCACTGATGTGGTCTTCAGCATTTGCAAATCCATACCAGTGTTGTTGAAGCCAATGAAAACATCCTATAGTACCTTTGACATGTGGTAAATACACACCATTCATGCTCAACAATGAAATCTATGCAGACTTCAAACATTTGTACAAATCCTAAAGCTGATCTGAAACCCACCCACACACACACACACACACACGCCGACTTCAGTAAATACTGGTAAAGATTCATTGCAGTCCTGTTAGAGCATAACCAAGGTGTAACACAAACTTTAGCTAGAACTGGTAAATCATTTGACATGCTGTTAGGGTAGACACGCTACGCAAGATTACCAAGCTTTTATCAGCACTACAAGTTGTAATCATCAGCCATTTCAACTAATATCAGCCATATGTCACCCTTCCAAATGTGTTCAGCAACAGCGTGGCCATGCATGCTCTGTTCCATGATGCATCGGCCACATCTCATCGGTTACCTGAGCCTACTCAGGAGATCACTGACTTCCAGTGGCTTACACATGAACCTAGGAGATCTGCACAGAGCAAAGAGATATTCACACACACTCTTCCTTCATAACATCTGCAGAAACACACACAACCATACATACAACCAAAACCTGCAAAATCATACACATTTCATTCATATACAGTGGGGTCCAAAAGTCTGAGACCATTGTGGAAATGCTTCTATTTTGCATTCTTTTGAATTTAATACAAGATTTTTCATTACAAATGATGACGTCATCTTAACAATTTGAGTGAAAAGTTGAATCTTTGAAAAATGTACATGAATGTCAGAATATCTTANCATCTTAACAATTTGAGTGAAAAGTTGAATCTTTGAAAAATGTACATGAATGTCAGAATATCTTAGCATTTTGTATGTCCCCCTTTTGCTTTAATGACAGCATCACTCCAGCTGGCAT
Organism: Lucifuga dentata; assembly: GCA_014773175.1. Classification (NCBI taxonomy): domain Eukaryota; kingdom Metazoa; phylum Chordata; class Actinopteri; order Ophidiiformes; family Bythitidae; genus Lucifuga; species Lucifuga dentata. The sequence goes on from VXCM01001671.1 coordinate 35,264, forward strand.
GGATTCTACAAGTTTGTAAAAACCTGATGAGCCAAGTTATCCCAGCATGATCTGACAATGTTCCAAAGAGCTTCTTGTGATGTCAGACTTTCTGATTATTTCCAGATTTACATGGAAAACATCAGATTTTCAATGTGGTCAGACTTTTGGACCCCACTGTATATTGAGTATTTACAACAGAACCAAAGGAAGTTAGACAAAAGGAAGATGCAGGAGTAGGAAGAGAGTCCAGCTGTGATAAAGTACCTGTTGGTATCTTTGAGGCCAATGTAAGCTTGTTTGAGTTCATCGGCATCCTTCAGTTTGGACACATCCTCAATATAACCAGACGGCTCTGTCATGGTCTCCTAGAGGAGACAAGAGGAGAGGAGAGGGGGAGAGAGATAGAATTATCACAAGTTATGACATTTAGAGATTGTTGACAGTACTCTGCAGTGATGCATTATGAACACTAATATGACCATAATATGAGCATTTTCACACAGAACGTAAATGGTCACATTGATATGCGTGTTCTGTAGGCAAGCAGCATGTGTGTTTGGCTCCCTGCTAGTGTTAGTGTAGCTGCTGGCTTTAATTGTCCTTTTAATATGTAATCATCACGCAGCTAGAGCAGCAGGCCAAACTAATGACAAGCCATCAAACAATGCACAGTCCCCACTACATCTGCTTGCAATTGTTTGAATAGCAACTTTATTTTATAGCCCTAATAGAACTTAAGTTTACAAAGATCTGTAGGTAAGCTAAAGCGCTTTTCAAGTGGTAAAGGTTAGAGTTACAAGCCGAGACGTAAATATTCAGTAGATTTAACCACTCTAAGACAATGAGGTCTTTTTTTTTACAGAGTTGTGTTTGTCTCCTTCCCTTTTTACTTTAGGTAAGGGGACAAATACATCAACCAATAAATAAAAGGAGCTCAAGGTCAGTTTAAAGTGTGTGTGTAGAATAAAAGGCTCATTTTGTAGTACAAAGGGGTGAGACAGGGAGACAGTTTATCTAAATGTACCACTATAGTGAACTGCTATAGTGTACAGCACCTAAACTGTCACACAGCCTAGATTTGCAGATCAAATTGATTCTGCATTAATCAGATTTCCTGCCGAAACAGTTACTCTACAAACAAGCCATGATAAAGTGGCAAATAGTCATGCATGATGTAATTTTCAACTGTACCTTCTCATCCTGTGGGAAAGCATGAATGGAGAAGAGAATGTAGAAACAGGAGAGTTAGATGCAGTGAGGGTACAGTGAAAACACTACATATATTCTCAACAAGGAACTGGTTTAGTTTTCTCCATGTTTTGCCCTAAATCCACAACTAATTATAAAAGTCAAATCTCAGTCAAGGCTGAAAAATTCTTGTAAAGCTGCAGCCTGTAACATTTTGTTTGTTTCCATTGTTATCTGCACACCAGATTTCAGGCAAGTCTGTTATTTTTTTTAATAACTTACTAACACACAAACAGAGAAGCAGACAGGAGTGAAAAACATAACGCATGAATGTAATGAGGTGGATGCTTTTAAAAAATGTACATGCTAAACAAATAGGGTAATATACACCTGAATTTTAGCTTCATACTGTCACACCCCTCCCTCTCTGTTTGCTTCCTTCAGGAGTCTGCAGGCAGAGCTGGGAACGTCGTTACTGTTAATGTGCTGGCACCTGTTGACCTTTACCAGACCTATTTACCTATTGCCGTGTTCAAGTTACCTCAGAACTCGGATTTTTCCCAGTCGGAAATTCCGACTTCCAACCTCAAACCGTTCCAGCCAAACGTAAATTAAAAAGCATGGCTGAACACCAATAAATACCATAAGATTAGATAAATTTAGTAATAAATGCTTATTAAGGTAAAATTAGATTATGACTGTTTAGTTGTGTAGTTTTACAATGATATTAATCACAGTGGGTATTAAACTTTGTGCAGAGAAGTAAGATTCTGAAATTATTTACACTTATATGTCAATGGCAAACAGTTATTATACACTATAGTTACCTTGGCGATACATTTTGACCTTTTTATGTCAATGTCACACAAGAAAAAATACTTTATTCGCCTGTTAGCTGATCCTTTCCATTCACAAAGCTCATTTCCACGGGCGCCGCCATGTTGAGTGATGTCATAATCATGAAGTCGGGGTAGATAATTTTGGTCCAAGTTTCCCAGTCAGAGCTCCAACTTCAAGTGCCATTCCAGCGCATTTTTACAAGTGGGAAGTTGGAAAAATCCCTCTTCTGAGATAGCTTGAACGCAGCATATTTAAGCCAGTCTGCTCTCTCGCTCTCTCTCTCTCTCTCTCTCTCTCTCTCTCTCTCCCCCTCCCACTCTCTCTCCCCTAGGATCCACACCCCTGGTATGTTTGATTTAGTTTCTGCTCTTTGCAACATTTACTCATATCTTCCACTCATCCTTGCACCACACCCACACACCCACACCCCCACACACACAATTGATAATGCTGACCTCCACATTTCATGTTCTCTTGGTTAAAACTTGAGTTCATTTCTTTGTTTGGAAATAAATATTTGATTGGCATCTGTGCTTGGCGTGTCTCCCTTCCTTGTCACTTGCATTGAGCCGGTTTGTGACAAGTGGGGGCTCGTCAGGGATATAATTTCAGGTTTGTTTGGTGAAAGCTAACCTTTGTACTAATTGGGCCTGGATATGGTTGGTGTAGTATTGGTCTCCTCTGGGATAGCAGTGATTGGGGGTAATTAGTTTGGCTAACCCAGCAGGTGTATTGATTGGTTTGTTGTTTTGTTGCATAGTAATTTGAAATTGAAATTTCAAATTTCACCAACCATTTTGGGAAGGGAAATGTCAAGTTCTTTGCTTTTGTCAGCTGTCTTTGTTTGGGGATAGTAGCATTTAGTCCCCTTTTTGTTCTTTGATATTTGTCTATCTACTGAGTTGCAGGGTGGGCACTACCTGGGATAGTGTTAATTTTGACAGGAGCACCTGTCCCCTGTTAGGCTTGGCAGCAGGTTCCCCTATGGACTCATGGTGATTCATTTTCATTAGGTGGCGATGAACGTGGATAGAGGTTTCATTGGATATGACCCACCATGCAATTAAAGCCATGTTTAATCACATGTGGATGAATGCAGGATAAATATCAGCCTGCTTACAAGCAGCAAGCGTTTTATAATGAAGTCAGTTCTCTTCAAATTGTTGACATGAGATACTGATTTTAGGTGAGAACATCCTGTTAATGTTCTTTGTCTCCACCTAGAAGACAAAGGAAGTGAACTGATGTTCTCACCTTGTGCTGCATGGCTTCCTTCTGGCTGACCAGCTGTGAACGAAGGATCAGCACCTCCTCCTTGCGGACCTCCAGCTCCTCACAGGAAGCATTGAGCTGATCCAGGAGCACCTTGTAAGCTGGAGACCCTGGAGCTCCAGCGCCTGTTGCTGCATCACCCAGCAGACTTTGCCTCATCGCCGCTATGTCATGTTTAAGCTTCTTGTTCTCTGACTCAAGCTCCTGACGCTAAAAACATGAAGAGGGTCGATGTTGCAATGGTCATAATTACAAGTACATCAGTATTAAAACGTGTAGTCGAGCTTTAGTATAAATTGAGCTCTGGTGTTGCTGCATTTCCACTTTGCTCTCCTTACCTTCAAGGACTCGTACTCCAGCTCCGCCCCTCGAGCCTTTTTATGCTCTGCATCATCCTGAAACAAGAAGTAGCGCATGATAATGCATTCATTAGATATTTAAATACTATTACTGTGAGCTTACAGTTGTTTTCCATAGATTCATATAGTATGAGAGTATTGCAACATTAGGTGTTAGATCATTGGCTAAAGTGATTTTATTTCAGAGTCCTGCGTTTTTAGGGATTACTACCCTGGCTCTAGCCCGCTGGAACTGCTCCTCCTTGTTTTCCAGTTCATTGCGGAGCGACTGTTTTTCTTGCTCCAGTTCTGTGAGACGCTTCTGCAGCTTGAGGGTCAGTGAGGTGTCGATTCCATGCGTCACGTCCTGAATGACAAAAAAAAAAAAATGTCAGGACAAAGTATTTGCCAAGTGAAATGTATTTATTACCAATTTAAATATAGACAGTTCTAATAAAAAAACTTAATCATTTTGCAGTGCTAAGCTCTTGATATCATTTTGTAATAAAGCTCTAAACTTGGTTGCCCTGTATGCTCACTTTTCCCTCCTGTTAAATTCAAATTATTTATTGCCAGCTTCCAAACCTCTGCGGTGCGGGAACCTTCTTCCAGTTCGGCGTACTCTGAGTTGTAGGTGTATTCTGATTCGTTGCTGCTGTGGGTAGAATCTGTTCTCCTGTGTCCACGTTTGACAACGTTCTAAAGATACAAGAAAAAAATAATTGATTTAAATGAAAATTGAATTAGAATTAGTTCTGCCTATTGTACCTGCCCTCTAACATGGTAGTAAAGCAAACTTCATGTCTAGAAATATGGAATAAACCCACATAATCTGCTGATCTTGTTTTCTGCACTGGTGAAGACTAAGCAGTAAAAGAACATTTTTCAGAAGAAACACATGTAATCTCAAATAGATATTTAATGGCCTGTGATTTATTGAATTGATGTACAACTGGTGAGCCCCTTGGCTACCAAAATCATCACAGCATGAACAAGAAACTTGCCTTTCCTGTGGTTTACTGTCATCCTGCAATGCAATTATGAGCCTTTCTCACTGTGGCGATGTTCATTTTACATGCGCAATTTGTATTATATTCTTTAAGTGTACAGATGTTTTTAATATTTTAACAAGATGACTGAAATGTGTTTTGCGAAAAAATTAGTCTCACCGTGCACGTGAATAAGCTAAACCTCTTTATAAGTAATAAACAGACATGTGCGTGCGTCTCTCACCGAGGAAAGTGCCACCACTTCCTTCAGGTCGTCGTATTTCTCCTCGAGGCGAAGGTNTCTCTCACCGAGGAAAGTGCCACCACTTCCTTCAGGTCGTCGTATTTCTCCTCGAGGCGAAGGTGTTCGGTCAGGAGATTCTGATAGCGAGATCGCTCCTCGTTCAGATCCGTCTCCAGCTGCTGCGTCTCTTCCGCTATTGTACGTGCCATTTTCTCTGGCAGAATAGAAGATAATGAAAATCAATGAAAGACGAGAGGCATGGATTTCAGGAGGAAAACAAGTATTTTTATATACTCAAGCTGCTTTCCTGCATGCAATGATCTCTTTTTGACAAATGCTGATGCGTTTATTCTTCCTACTGAGTGAAATAAATAAATGATCGCTATCATGGCGCTCTGTGCGACACTGAAGTAACTTTGCTTCTGCAGAAACTGAGTATGGATAAAGTTGTGTAAGGAGAATGCTGAGATATTACTCTGACAAATTCTAAATAACATTAAGGCTTAATAACAACTAAATGACTATATGATATGTCTTTCAGGGTGCATTTGGTGAAGATTACCTTTCATCTGCTGACTCTGTTCCTGAAATAGCCTGTTCAAGTTGTTCTTCTCTTTCTTCAGCAAGCCATTCTGATCCTTCAGTTCTGATACCATCTACACACAAAGACACACACACTTAAACTGTGTATTGTGTAAAGGTGGTGACCACCATGCTGAATGTGATACCGTCACTTGAATCCGTTTCATAGAACTAACGACAATGTGACTGACCCATTCATTTTACACATCTATCACATTATCATAACGCCCAAGTTTCAAAACAAGAGTTTATCCCTGAAGAAGATGTTTCTAGGAAAGTAAGAGAGCACAAGAGTACGAGGCAGGCCTCATGGAGGTATTATAGAACCAACCAACCTCACTTTTACAATTATTAATCATTTCAGACTTATGGGATGCTTCTTTGTATGTCTTCTGTCAACACAGAAAAATCCTTATCCTTAAATAGTGTGCATTCTCAAAATCTGGGTAAAACAAGTGATTAAGATTTTCATATGTAATATGTGTAAATCTTCCCGATTGGATCAATTTCATGTAAAATTCCAAATGGTTGAAAACTTGACTGAAACCCATTACAAGCAACAGATTTGTGCTTATAGAACTTACAGCCTTACAGAACAAGAGTTCTTGGCCAAGAAGTAAAGTTGCATGCCAGTTGCATGGGTTAGCTGGGGAGATTTAAAAAAATCTCCTTCTCCAATTTATTTGTTCTCAGGCAGGTATATGGGCAGACAAAGAACAATGTCAACAAAACAGCAGTATTTCTGCCTTACAGACTTCAACCTATAAATGCACACACACATCAATAGCTACTACACTCACAATGGCTAACACACTCGTCTAACTCCTGCTCACCTGACCCAGAGAAACACTGGCCTCTCTGCTCACCATGAGCCCATTTCGCCCTGGTTCGCCCTCGCTCCTAAATTGGGGTGATGCCAATATGCATGTTTATGTAGAAAGAATTTGGTGATTTGGGAGTATTTTTTGTTCCTTATCATGAGAAACAACTTAAGCTACTGAACTGGTCAGCTATAGCACTCAAAGTACCGCTACCAAGGACGAAGTATGTTAGGCAGAGAAGACACTGGAAGAGAAGAGAAGAGCAGAGCAGAGCAGAGCAGAGAAGAGAAGAGAAGAGAAGAGAAGAGAAGAGAAGAGAAGAGAAGAGAAGGCAGATCATAAAGGCTGGATTTACACTACCATGCACATGTAACCTGATTCCGATCGTTTGCTCACATGTGACACATATCAGACACGCTTCCTGAAGATGTAAATGGTAAAAAGCCACATGGAATCGGATATTCTCAGATCCAATTTGGGCCACTTACATATGTGGAAATAAATCGGGTACGTATCGGATATCCGCCAATGCGGCTGCTGTCTAATACAGATCGGAATTTCCTTCCCATTCTGACTCCGACGTAAAGTTCCACCTTGTCCGCATATGAATGATATAAGCATCAATACGATGGCCGCTCTCTGTAAACAAAAATGGAAGACATACTATATATAGTATCAGACATACTGATTGTTTATGTCAAATAGATGTGTTAGTGTGTGATAACAGGCTCCTGTTACAGCAGCAAAACTTCAAATCCACCACTTCTCCTCCGTGATTAACCGATGAAAATACGTGACCGGAGGGGGGAGAGATAAGCGTTCACACAACATATTGAATGTTTCTCTCTGCATTTGAAAGTTTTAACCTGCTGATCATATTTTTAAATAGTTTTCTCATCTTAGTCCATTGAAGCATTTTTTTTACATCAGTCTCAGAAATGTGCACATGTGCAGCTGCATCCGGTCTGCTACAGGTCAAAGCCGTGTAAATACAGGTATCAGATATGAGCTGCTTAAAAAAGAAAATGTAAATATGCTGAACAAAACCTCAGGTATAGGCAAAAGATCGGAATTGAGCATCAAGACTTGTGGTGTAAATCCAGCCTAAAAGTGTGTGATGAAGCTTTACCCCCTCCATTTCATCCCGGTAATTTTGTGCCCAATCCTCGATGGTCTTCTTCTCGTGCTGCGTAGCCCTCAGCTCCTTCTGCAGCCTCTCCAGCTCCTCCATCAGGGATGCCAGCTGGTTGGCTTTGTTTCTAGCGTCCTCCTCCACGCCACGCAGCCGGCCCAGTTCACCACGCATGCGTTCGCACTCTGTTGTATAGGAACTCTCCAGACCAATCAGTTTCTCGTTGATTGATCGGTTTTCCTTGTTCTGGGGGGGGGGGNGGGGGGGGGGTGCGGGAAGCAATTGAGACTTAATGAAAAGGAATCAATATAAAAGATGAAATTAAAATGGTTTGGCTTTAGTGTCTCACCTGCTCGTCGATTTTCCTCTGCAGCTGCATGATCTTGTTCTCCATGCCTTTGTTGAGCTTTTTGAAGTGCTCTACTGAGCGGGCCTCGATCTTCAGCTTCTTCAGCTCGCGCCTGGCCCTCATCCTCCGAATGCAGCACTGCAGGTAGACGATGGAACGAAGGCAGCGCTTGTACCAGCACCGGGCCAGCCAGCCACGTACACGCTTCTGAATGATCAGAGCCATGTGCTCCCGCAGTAGCTACAGATAGAAAAATAACAGTAAGAGAGCGACTGGGTTTGGACCGGAGGACTAGTCTCTCAATTTTATGTGTGTGCGGCATGCTTGTGTGTCTGTCTTACCGCCTGGTACTTCTGTCGGGCCATGTAGGCTCTGAGGATTGTCTGCATGGCCAGGGCGGCAGCCTGCTTCTGTTTGTAGCGTTTCCTCTCCACACACATCCTCTGGTACTTCTGGATGATGGTGGCCGCCTGAGTGCGACGCAAGAACTTGGCCAAGCTGAAGAGAGGAGCGAAAGTCTGGTTTTAATGGTCTCTACTCTTTGATTTCAACTCTGTAACTCTGCTGTAATTATTTTAGCCTCAAGCATTTTGGTATTAAAGTTATTTAACTGCACAACAATTAAATACATTTCTATTTACCCAGCCTTGTCTTAAAATATTGCAAAAGTGTGGTCAAAAAAATGTCAGCTATTTTTCAGGGTCTCTCTTAGCTGGATGTTTGATGTTTGTAAGCTCACGTATATTAGCAAGTGCAGGCATACAGAATACATAAATTCTGCCCTTGCAATTTACAACTGATTTTTTGACTTAATATGAATATTGTTGGTTGTTTTTTCGTATTTTCTCTGTACTTCCAAAGGTTCTGATTGTGACTGGCTAAAGCGAGGTGAACAATAGGTTTGCAGACTACTCACCAGCGGGCCTGGTAGCCTCTGGTAAACCTCTGAATGGTGATGGCAGCACTGCGCTTGCGGAGATACTTCTTGCGAGCCAGCCAGCAGCGGATGGTTTTCTGGATACGGATGCAAGCAACACGCAACTTGTCGGCCCTTAGCTTCTCCAAGTACGCAACCTGACCAGCCCTGAAGAAGATCTTAGTCTTACCAAACTGGTATTTATCCTGATCCTGAGAGCAGAGGAGCAGAACGCAAGAAACAAAAATCAAATCCACTATAGCCATCTAAAGCAAAATAAAAACATTGATAGTACAGTCAGTATCTCTCTTTGCACCACAATCCAGATTTCTGACCTGCACTAGCTTCTCTAGGACATTCCTGCAGGTCATTTTCTTGTCAGGAAGCACATCCTTCTGCTTCATCAAAACTCTGTAGCGGCTGAAGAACTCCTGATAGGTCCATCTGAGGCACGCACACACATCATGGTGAAACACATGCATAGGTTGATGGCACAAAAAATGTTTATGTTCATGCATCAGCATTTCCACACAGGCACAAAGTATCATACTTTAAAAAGAAAAAGCAACATGAAACTGGAATCTCCTGGAGAAAAGTAATCACTCGTGCAGCTTGACTGAAGGTAGATAATAAAGGTTGGTTGTACTAGAGCAGGTCAGATACATTAAATCCTGCACCTACAGGTTTTATATCTGCTAGTTTACTTTTAGTCCTTTGTGCAAACTAATACCTGATTAAGTTTCTAGACTGATAACAGCAGGATCCGTGTCAAATTGTGTTGTTTAGTCTGTATGGAAGAAGCCAGCAGCACTTTTGATTAAACTTCCACCAAAGGGCACACTTTAATAAAAACTCTTATACTCACACATATACATATTGTATGCAGTGTAACTCAGCATTTGTCTTGCCTATTATAAGTGTGTCACTACCTGGATGGGAAGCCTGCAGCAGAGATGCGGATGGTTTCCAGGACACCGCAGGCTCTGAGCTGCTGTACGGCACGTTTAGGATCAAACCTGCAGAACAAATGAACCCAGTAAATAAGGCTACAGTGACTCATCTGTGTAGACAGTAAAAGATGGTGGCTTTGTTAACACACAAAGATAATAGTGGAAGAAACACTTGTCAGAAAACTACCACAAATGCATTGTTGCCAGTTTAAACAAACGTAGTGTTGTTATAGTATTACTATTGGCAGAATATGAATATATCCACATGTGGAAAAAGATATGAGAGCAGCCATAAACAGAGAGGACACTCACGAAAAGGGCAGCTTGAAGTCATTGGGTTTGATGCAGCGCACATAGTGTGGAGTGGTTGCATTCAAAGTCTCCATCAGCATTTGCAGAGAGTTACGAAACTATGGGAGAGGAGACACCATCTTCACCATCATCATCATCATCATCACCACCATTATCTCCACATCACCATTATACGCTGGATTACTATTAATATCAGATGTTGTCCTTCTTAGCATAGCAGAGATACTATGATAATCTATATTTTATCATAAATCCTTCAAATGTAACAAAGTGATAATACAGGAAAGGAATTAGACAACTGCAGACTAATTCCATGTGGGCTGGTATTTATCAGTATGCACTGGATTTGATGTATTTGTCCCCTGGGCTATTAAACTAGACTGTAAATATCTGCCCTGGATGTTATAAAAGCTTTGTGCTACATTCATACTGTGCTCTTCTGAAAAAAAAAAAAAAATGTTATTATGGAAGAGGAAAAATCTGTAATATATATGGTATCTGCATCGGTCTAAATTGTAATACGCTGAAGTGAGAGAGTAGCAACCTGGCAGCCGACAGTCTTCTTGTGCTCTTTGCTGGTCGTGTCGGTTCGGCTCTTGTCCGGTTTGATACTAAGGCGGGTTCGGCCTCCAGCCCCGGGGGTGTGGCCAGTGGGACTGGTAGCTTTCACCTCATCCTGGAATAGCTCCACCAGCAGGTCAAACTAGGAACAACAGCCCATTTACAGTCACAAACAAGCTGATAGTAAGATTAGACCCTACACTACGCTACAGGTAACGATTAACTGAGAAATGGGGTTATGACAAAGATTTCACCCTGGATTTACCATTATTTAAGTTTCAGCGCTGCTACATGACATTTTATGAATAAAAATGTACTTTCTCTGTCCCTTCATATGGCATGCGTTTGAATTTTTGTAGATACTGCATATGCTTACAAAGCATGATGACAGCTGTATTAGAGCATTTGACATAAGCCTTTTTTCCCTGAGATGCTGCCACAACATTTGTAATTTTTCTTAACTTTAGGAAATTCATGGTAAATGTATCCTAATCAAGAGTAACAGGATATGGGATTTTAATGTAAACATTTTGATCAAGATCATTCAGGCAGCTGAAAAGCTGTTTAACAGTTTCAGCAGACAAGTGATTAGGTTTTGTTTGATTTGTTGATTAGCATTTGTTAAACTTATTCAGTAAGGCAGTGGTTATAATGTTATACAAAAAAAACAATAAAAGTTATGAAAGAGTTATATTTTATCATATATGACAATATGCCTTTGCCATATATGACCGCATGGCAATATTGTGCCATGGTAATATGAGATAAATAATAGCATCATGGCCTGTATAATGCATGTTCTTTAGTGAAACACACACACATCAGACATGTTGCCATATAATCGTGAGGTTATATGAAGGAGGATGAGGCGTTATGTGGACAGCATCAGGTCCTGCTGCTGTGCTCAGAGTGTTGCCATGCTGCATCTCCCAGCATCATTAAGCAGGACAACTAAACGTGCTGCTTGCTCTCAGCATCAATCTGAAAGAATTTAAATCCTTCCTTTGTCCCTTCGTTTCATGTCCAATCACCTTTCTCCTCCCAAAGTGTTTCAGTGCTCCCCATGCAGCAAAAAAAAGGCACATTTTAAAACCTCCCCAGTGCTGTTAGAGTGATAATAACTCAGTGACAGAAGAAGGAATGACAGGTCTCAAAGAAAACAGGAGCTAAAGGAGGAACTATGGCAAGCCAGCGTTGGAAGAACGCCTCTGTTTACCTTCTGCTGGGCGGGGGAGGGTTGTCATGATGAGGACAGAACCAAACATACATGGACAACATATGGAGACAATAACAAAAGAAACACAATGACATTAAAAGGAAAGGTTAAAGGAAACCCAAATGTCAAAATCCCAAAGTTCGAGTGCCAAATCACCATAACCACCATCACAAAACTAGAATGCACATCTGTGATTGAAACTGAAAGGGAAATAAAACCAGACAGACTAGTGCCTATGGAGGAGGAGGAGGAGGAGGAGGAGGAGGAGGAGGAATGATGGGATGAGTTTTGTTCAGATCAAGCTGACTTATCTGCAGGATGTAAACAGTATTTTATTCCTCTTGTGGGGGAAAATGATTACATGCTAAGCATTTTATCTGCTGTGATACTGATCGTAGTACCGGTGCATCATGAGAAATCTCTGCATCAAGCATTTCTTAAATGCCCTACATTGATTAGAATTTCTAGTAGCAGTCTGCATAAATGCAAGATTTACGTGGGCCTCACAGGTCCCAACACAATTTTCACAGTGTGTGAGGGCACAGCTAAGGGTGGAGCAATTAGAATGCTGCTGAAGGTGCAAATGTGTTATGATGGACACCAGTCAGAAACTAACAGCAGACAGTTACTGACATATCAGAAATGTACTTCCTCTCCATCCTGGCCTGCAGCGTGTCCTCGTGGAGTTTCATGTGTCAGGGTGCAACTTCCTGACACCATCCTCGCTGAATGATACCGTTCATCCATAAGCAATTAAAAATAACAAATGTTTACATGTCTAATAGCTAAGATTAAGTCGGCTAATGTTTTCACTTAGTAGTAACAATCAACAAACACACAAACACATACACAGAACTCACACACACATAGAAACTCACACACAGAATAATGAGATAGCCTTTGACTGAAAACTAAAAGAAACTTAGTTACACCAAATCTCTTTAAGAGGTCATTAACATTTGAGCCTCCATTGTTTTGGACTTGCTCATTTCCATGGCAACACACAGACTGTACACCCATAACTATGTGTCTGTGTGTACATGTGTGTTGTTATGTTAAGGGATTTTGTTAAGAGGTTAAAGCAGAGAGTATTCTAAATCTTACCCATTTCTGCTCTCTGTGAGGTCTACAACACAATAGCCAGAAGTCATTGAGAGCATTTGGACAAAAAGTGTGTGTGTGTGTGTGTGTGTGTGTGTGTGTGTNCTCAACCTTGGCATAGAATACCTGACTAATTCAAAATTTAGGCTGTGTGCCAGAGTGTTTATGTGTGTGTGTGAGTGTGTGTGTGTGTGTGTGTGAAGCCAAACCAACATCAGGATTTAAAAGATTTGCCCAACAGTCTAAACCTGAATCAAGACTAAGGGAAAAAAAGAAAAAAAAAAAAACAGAGNAAAAAAAAAAAAACAGAGACAAACACACATGACCATACATGTGACAATCTGACAAATTTAGGCTGACTACTACATTTGTGCATGTGTGTGTGTATGTGTGTGTGTGTGTGTGTGTGTGTATGTGTGTGTGTGTTTGCATTCAGATANGTGTGTGTGTATGTGTGTGTGTGTGTGTGTGTGTGTATGTGTGTGTGTGTTTGCATTCAGATAAATCTGTTGTGTAAATAAAACCAAATCTCTCAAACAATAAAACTAGGCTGGGATGAGAACGTCATCACTGCTGAATCAACATTATCTTCATATGGCCAGTAGAGGGCGCTGCTTCCCTGAACCTACTGGTGGCACATATGACTACATTTGGTGAGTGGAGATTTGCCTGTTAGCATTTTCCACACAGACCTGCTTTACGATTCTTCTTCTTTGTGTTTGAACAGTTCTGTGCATAAATTTATACCACAAACAATGTCAACAACTACTTACATAAGCAGGATTTTTGCTCTATAGGACTGGTCTGCTTTTGACTTCGAGATTGGTATGTGTGTGTGTGTGTGTGTTTGTATGACTCACCTTACTAGCCTTCAGCACATTGATCTGTTCTTCATTCACCGTATCCTTGTTCTTCTCAAGGAAGCCCTCACACTGGTATTCTACCTGCTCGGCAACATGAAACACTGTAAGTGTGAGGACTTTTCACGTTGACCTTTCAGGCCCTACTGAGAGATCAACATTTACCAGTTGTCTCCTGGCATTTTGCACTCTTAATCACATTCCTGCAGGTATTAACTATGCCTGATATTACCCTAGCTTGCACTGTTGTCAGTGGGGTGACAGGATGTCGGTAGAAAATCTCAAAAATCAACTGACAAAGAGACTAAAATAAGAAACTCAAACCCTTTTGTGCTGCTAAATGTGCTCCAACATCTTGTTTTCTGTTAAACAGTAATCAACCCAAAGATATGAAACACAGTAAAATGATGTGTGCATACTGCCCTTATGATTAGGGTAAGTTCAGCTGTATGTTTGATCTCTTGGGTTTGGAAATCAAGTTGAGGCCAGTGAAAAGCCTTGAGGTTTTTACAGTAGCTTTTAAACAGCCCATTAACTGCTGATGGACGTTTGTGTGAATACACCAACATCAATTATTGAGATGGTTAGATTTATAAATCCAATTTAATATCAGGGGAGCTCATGGGAAAGCCTCTACAAGTCCTTGACCTGTTTATCTGTAACTTTAGATTGAAGATCTAAAAACAGCCATGGAAAATACTGGGTCAAACAGCAACTCATGAGAGGAAATAGAGCCTAGACCTACACTGGTCACAAACACTGATACCGTTAAAATCATGCCTGAGTGTGTGTCTGTGTGTGTATATAGTGGTTACAGTAAGAACAGTAAGAAGAGTAAAGTAAGTCTGCCGTCCTCCAGCTGTCCTACAAATAACTTACACCAGCGCTGCAACGGCCACTGCAGGTAAACTGTTCCCGAAATATTCCAGATTAATCTGCGTAAGTGCATGTTAACACGAACCATTCAAATCAAAACTCATCACATCATTAGATTTTGAGTTGGAGCATTAGAAGGTTAATGGACAAAACAAGAATCCACAAGCAAAAGCAGACATTTTATGCTATGTTACTTAATAACACACCAACATAATTCATCTAGTTACCCGCCTTAAACACTTTATGCAGATGCAAAAAGCAAAAACAAATTGTCAGTCGAGCTCACTTTGTCTGCGAAGTGTTGGATGATGAAGGCACGGTTCGACATTCGTGGCTTTTCGAAGAGGGAACAGGTCTTTAGGTGTGTATTATACAGTTTCTGAGCCCATGAATCATCAGAACCTTTAGGCATCTGGTAGGCAAAGAGAAGGGACATAACAGACATCAATACATACTCATCCTCTTCTTACAAATCAAAAAAGAAATGCTGATGTTTGTGTGCCAATGAATGAACCCCAAACATCTATTTAAACTGCTTCAAAAAGTCAAAAGCCTGAAAAATGACCCTGCAGCGTTAACAGCCACAGAAAAAACTTAGGTTAGCATTGACAGATTTGGCTAGCTAAGAAAGTACAAGTACTGCGCTTTTTTTTTTTTTTTTTTTTTTTTTTAACTGTTTTTACTCTGATAACGTATATTTCTCATACTCATTGCTTAGTCTAGCATTGCTGACACTGATTTGATTTTGGGTGGGAGTTCTTTCCTGTAGTGTAGCTGTGGGAGATTCAGGTCTAGTGTGGATGGAGGCACTAAGGGGTTAAAATCAAACAACTGTAAAGCAGAAAGTGGGTGTGAACATACAGGTGGTTTCACTGACACTTTCCACCTTAAGACACAACCTTCTGCTCAAAATGCAGCATAAACTCACTTTTCCTGTTTGCCTAAATATATGATAAATGTATTATTTCTAAATCATTAACCTACTATTGGTTATTTGAAAGACGACACAGGAGATTTAATTAAAACCTTTAACAACATTTTAAAAGCACCTTGCACTCTTCATCCAACAGGTCCAAGATGCCCATCTTGGACTCTATGAGGTTGATGCAGGGCTGATTGTCATAGAAGTCGATCAGAGTCCAGGGGATCTGCTCCTTCATGTATTCCTCCTGCTCCAGCTTGAACACATGCTGTGAACACACAGAAAATAATCAGATACAACTCCCCTACGCAGAATTCAGAAGGAACAATGACACACAAACTGTGATTGGATGTTTGAAGGGCTGAATGTTGATATGATATTAAGTTTTTACACACTGAATTCATGCATAATATATGAAGATGAGCTCCAATATCCTTTGGTCAGTCTCCTTTGCTCTAACAATAGACTGTCATTAGCTTGTTTAATCAGAACAATTGATTGGACATTAACACAAAAACAAAAAACAAGCACCGTTTTATATTCCTGAGTAAAATGATCAATTCAAAAAGGTACAATGCACGCCACTTACCATGTTGAATTGCTGCTGAAGTTTCTCATTGGCGTAGTTGATACAGAACTGCTCAAAACTGTTGATCTCAAAAGTCTCAAACCTTGCAAGGAAGAAGAGAGGAGTTAGCCGGTTGGATAACACAAATTCACAAACAAACAAACGCAGGCAAACTCGTGCACATACATACCCATAGATGTCAAGGACCCCGATGAAGGAGTGTTGTTTGATGTTGGTGACCAGAGCCTTGTTGATGTGTTCGACTATCCAGTTAAAAAGCTTGGCGTAGATGTGTTTGGACAGCGCGTCGCGGGCGTTTGTGGCCTGCAGACGGGGAAGGGTCTTGACATATGTCTCTGTGGCTGTCTTCAGCTTCCTGTGGCAAAGCCATTGAGACATGTCCTGGTAGGTCACACCCACAAGCTCGCAGAACGCTGTCAGGTGGTGATTGTTGGACTAGAGAAAGAAAAAGTATCATTGGTGTCCAACAGAAATCTAGTCTTCACTTGATGTTCCTGTTGGATTCCTGCTCTAATTATGAGGCTAGAAGGACCATATCGGCCATTTTGCATGTTTGAGCCTAATATATTCAATTTTCATACATGTATCGTTACTGACAATCATTACCCAAAGCATACTACTGGAATGGTGAATTAAAAATGTTTTTCCTACCTTCCAGACCACCATTGGTTTCAGTTCATTCTGGTACGCTAGTAATATCAACTTGTTGATACTTACAATGTTCTTGGGATAGGTAATCCATCATTGTGAACAAGATGTGTATTCAGGTTTTTTTTTAAGTTACGTAATTTTATTATTCAAGCGCAATTAAAAAGTGCGGAGTGAATGTATGTCTGCACCAGTGAATATAGTCCCAAAAGAAGATCTGCATTTGTGGAAAAATTTCAACTTCATAAGGCTGCGTAACTATTAGCAGGTGAAACATCGATTTTTAAGGTGGATATATCGCTTGAATATTTGATTTTGAAAGATTAAGAGATTTTGCAAAATATCAGGAAAGCTGAAATATAGTTTTATCTTTTGGGAAATGACTGTCAGTAACGTAACTTATACGAAAATTCAATATATTAGGGTAAAACATGCAAAATGGCAGGTATGATCCTTTAACCATTCAATTTACTGTACTTCTGTCTTTTAGAGTACCATACCATAAATTGTGCATAGCCACATAAACACTACTACAATTCCACATGCAAATACATAACTGTCGATAAGGAGACCGATAATCCAACAGCAGTGAATATGGTGTTCTCTGAGGCCTTTTACATACAATGTGACTGTAAAGATGCGCATTCACATTTAAGAAATTGTTCAGACAGCCTTTATGCAGGCCATAGTCAAATCAATGTTGATTGCTGTGATCTTTATCACCTAAAAATTCTAAATTCTAACTATCATGGAATCTGCAATCTAAATATTGTCCTCACAGGAATGACGCTGCTGTCTGAATCTCTGTCTTTGATCTCCACATTTCCCAGATGAAGAATAGCAGCCAACACCTGGAACAACCGCTTCTGATTTGACTCATTAATACCTGCAGGGGACAAATACACACATACACACAGGTTATTAGCCAGAGGGACATTCACTGTTGTGACCCTTATTTTAACACCCACTACAACACATCAAACCTAAACCGTAGTCATATCCCTAATCTAGCCCAAAGTCCTGGAACATCATGAGAAATCTCAAATCTAAAAAACTGTCGGATAAGAAATGGGAACAAACACACCCATGAGGTGAAAGGTACCACAAACCAAATCTGATTCAAATTACTTCATTTTTACTATGAGCTGTGACAATTCAGGGTATTTTCAGGCTTGTTCTTTGCTTGTTCTGGTCCGAATCAGGGACTAGATTGTTACATTGCATTTACCCCCTGGTTCAGGTTGGTTTTGCACAGGAAAAATATTGATAGCAAACTAACATGCATCAACAAAAGCCATATGGGAATGACTGCTCTGCTCATTGGCGCCCTCAAACACTTCTGACCAATGAGCAGAGAGAGAGAGAGAGAGAAAGAGAGAGAGTCTCACAAGACTTTTATTGGTATATTTTGGTTTACTTCCAACCTGAATGTCTTACGTGCTGATTTACTGATTTTGTTTGCATAGGTCTGTATGAATAGTTACACATTCATGCACATTACCCAATAATGTGAAGGCATTGCGTGTGGTGCAAAGCTCCTTGGTGTCATCCACCCCATCAATGACAGGGCTGCAGCCCTGCCTCGTGTACAGGAAGTCATTTGCACTGCCTGAGTAAAGAAAGAAAGAGAGAGAGAGAGAGAGAGAGAGAGAGAGAGAGAGAGAGAATACTTTGAGAAAACGTACTGTATGCACTTTTACCATGGCAGCTTTGTTAGAACTGTCCTATCCGAAGCCCTCCTCATCATTCAGACCTGTATGGGAAACTAACTTTGACTATAATTAATTTCATATATTATTTCATAGTGGCAACACAAAAATACATGTCTTAAAAACATACACCAGGACTTCTAAACATGGATCTCAATGCGCATAGTGGCCTATCCTATCAGATTGCAAGAAACCATGGGGGTGATCCTGATTCTTTATGCTATGTTTCTCTTGACCTGTTCAACTAAACATGGGAATGAATGTTATGTATTCATGTAGATTATATATTTGAATCAAATTCACTAATGTGGACTCGCTCACAGAGAATGTGAAATCTGAAAGCAGTCTACTCTCACTTTCAGGCAGATAACAGACCCAGATATGGTGGATAGCTCAGAGTGAAACCAAGAAGACTTCGGTCTAAGAATAATGTTAACTCTACTTTCCCACAATCACTTCTTTTATACGTACTTTACACTGAATTAAAGCATGGCCTGTTGCCTGGCAACAAGAGGAACCGATATGACTGTGACAACCACTCCATTTACTAAGCCAGGAAGTCAGCAGGAAGAGAGAATACAGGAGTGTGTGTGCAAGAGAGAGAGAGAGAGAGAGAGAGAGAGAGAG